>OX465098.1:2912920-3145420 GCA_949987625.1 Chalcis sispes | reverse complement strand
TCTCTTTCTCTCTGTCTCTTTCTACGCAAGCTTTCTCGGTTGTATTTCATCCTCTCTTTTTCGCTGTTATTGCGTACACTTTCCGTTAGTATTTTTCACTTTCGTCGTTTCGTTTTGCCATTTCGTATGCTATTCTCCCTAATCGCATGCGTCTTTTTACGCTTTCTTCGCACCGACGATATTGTCTGTGATATGCGCAGGTGAAGATGTAGGATGTATCGCCGCTCTAAACTTTTTATGAAAATGCAAGAGTTTATAAATTTTAGGGATAAACTTTTTATGGATAAAAAAATTTTAGGAAGAAAAATGTATGCTTTATCTATTGAAAAGAAAAGAGTGAAAAAGAAAGGAGAAGAGTAAAAAAAAAAAAAAAAAAATACTTTAAAAAGAAATAATGAGATTTCAATAGCTATAAAGTTAGATTCTGTAAATGTTAGAAAAGTCGAGTCTAATAAAGTTTCGGGTTCTTTTGTTGATTCCATCGTAAATTTCGGAGATTCAAAGGTGCCGCTAAATAAATAGTACTTTACAGTAATATATGAAGTAAAAGGAGCTTGCTCTAGGCAGTCAAAATTCTCTTTTATGTTTCGCGTACTTTTATTCCTTCCATTACCTTTTCTTTTTCCGTGCTTATTCTCGTTTATTTAACTTCCTCTTGTCTTTCTTATTTATTTTTATATTTATTTCCATTCTCGATGTTTTTCAACTCATATTTATTTCTTTCCTTTTTTTTTTATATCGTTAAATTATCCCTTTTAAAAAATCTCTGCTTCAGTAATTTATAGAATACAAATTTATCCTTGTTTCAATTACTTCGTTCGTTAAAATTTAAAAAAAAAAAACAAAAAAAACAAAAAAAACGGAAAAAAAACGGATACCCTAATTTGAAAAAAAAAAACTGCTTCACAACAAATACGATGTTTATCGTAAAATTGATTTCATTAGTAAAACGCAACAATCGTATATCTCGTTACATAATATAAAGAGTCAACGAAAGAATCGAAAGAAGAATTTAAAAATCAATTAAATTCAAGTTGATAACTCTTTTCTGCGGAATACTGCGGTACAATACTTGATATCGTACCGAGTGACCTCAGTCTTTCAATTCTTGCTTCGTTTTATCTCTCTCTCTCTTTCTCTCTTTCTCTCTCTCTCTCTCTTTTTTCATGCCTTTATCCTCGTCTATACTTCATCCGTTCATTTCTTAGATCGATGTATCCACTGTCGTTGCTTTCACCGAATTCACCGATACGAATCTGATGCTTTTTCGTATTAGATTCGGTATCGCTGTTCCGTTTCGTATATTCCCCGAGTGTACAAAATGTACTGGGAATTCGGCGCTATAGAATTTGTAGTAAATCTTGTTTGTAGTATACTTTTTATAGATTAACGTAAGTTTTGTAGTAATTGTTTTTTTTTTTCTTTTTTTTTTTTTTAAGATAATGATCAAATAAAAAGTACCATAAAAATCTACATAATGAAAAGGATTTCTTTCTCAGATTTCACATGCATGAAAATCTTATAAAATATTTATTTAAAACATTCTTTCACTTAAATCTTGGTCTTACCAATGTCGGTATGGATCTACTTATTCAAATAAATTAATCAAACCTTTTCAATGTATCCATTTAAATTTTCGATTTCTCCAACGTAAACTTTGACACATTTTTGAAAATCGCACATAACATTAAGTTTATAATTTTTTTAACAATCAAATAAGCTTGACGCTCTTTGATTTTTATGAATATGTACACATTCGATATCTACTTCGCACATTTTCTCATTTACTTTCTCATATAGGTCTCACGACTTTCTCTCTCTCTCTCTCTCTCTCTCTCTCTTCCTCCCTTTCTCTCTGCGCCTCATTCTTGTGCCGTTGCTTTTCATCCCTAGAGTATCCAGACGTTTCCTCGAGTCCTAACATCTCTTTACTATCTATTTTTTTTTCCTCCGTAAAGTTTTCTTTATTCCTTAGATAAAAGCAGATTTTGTGTGCATCGAGAAAGCATTGCGATAAAGTAAGTGTTTTTCTTTTCTCTTGCAAGCTCTTAAATAATATTGATAATTTAAATATTCAAGTTGTGATATAATAACTCTGAGAATATAAAGTTTAACTGATACAATACTTTATGAAATAAATATACATGTGATTTTTTTCATTGTACTTGTTAATTTTTTATAAACAGCATAAGCGCTTAAAAATGATAAAATAAAATTTTGAAATACTTCCATTCGAGTTTATCAAATGATAAACGCACTCGAAAACTATAAGCCATACAGAAAAACTTTTTCCTCTTAAAAAGGTAAACCTAGATAGTTTTAATGAAATTTTTCAAGCAAGTAGTTGCAATCGCAGTTATCTCGAATTTTACATTGGAACGATAATATCTCAGGCACAGCCTTTGAAAGGCAAGGAATGCGTACTTTTCGAAACTCGCGTCTTTTTTGTAACTCAAAAGCAGCACCAGAGCCTCGTTTAAAATTGCATGTGTATATATAGTACTCTCCATTTCTCGCTTACTCGATACATTGTCGAATTTCTCCTTTCTCGAGCTCTACGCGACGAGAAACTTGAAACTTTACCTTTTTTTTTTTTTTTCTTTTTTTCTTTATTTTCTCTATTTCTTACGTTTTTCTACTTTATATACTCTAACTCCGTTTCGTCGTCTTGATTATTTTTTTTTTCTCACTTTCGCTACGCGCGTCGTACCGAGTCCTTTAATTCTCACCACCTCTGATTTTTCGCAAACACACTTTTCTCTTAATTACGTTTACCCTGAACCGAACTTTGTGTACGCGCTTCCCTCTTGCTTTTTCCACTTGTTTATTTTCTGAATCTTCTCTACTTTCTAACTTCTATCCCTTTCGACTTTTTTCCGCTTTGTTTTATCCGTTCTAAACCTAAGCAGTCTCTTCTTCTTTCTTCCTTTCTCTTTCCCTATTAAACGCGTACTTTTTTACTTTTACTATTTTTTTTTTCTCTGTCGGATCTCTTTCAATTCACTTTACCGGATTACTTTTCTGTGGCGAGCTTAAAGCTTCTGCTGCTGCTGCCGTTACAGATTCTATGCTTTATGTAAGGGACTGCTTTCCTTCGTTTAAAAAGCAACTTCACGCACACACACACACACACACACACACACACATATATATATAGATAAAATAAAATAGATTTGTGATAAAATATGTATAGATTTGTTTTTAATTTTATGTCATTTTAATTTATTTAACTTCTCTTATTTAACTTTTTTAAGAATTATATTTTAGGCGCTTAAAATTCATTCAATTTTTTGAGTTATCTAAAATAAAGTTTTTATTCTTTATATTAATAAAAGTTCCATTATATAAGTATCTAAATATTTTTTTTTTTATCAAAATTAAAATTCAGAAAACTCATGAATATTCAAAATGTTTAAAACAATTTTTAAATTAATTCTACGATTTTTAATTAAATTTTAATAATTAAATTTTTATAAACTTGATAAAAGAAAAATTCTTCCAGCCCTCAAATGATTTTATTAATAATTCACATTTTTTTAACATAAATGGTCAGATTTAATATTTTTTAAAAATTTATATTATTAAATTAATAATGATCTTCAAACATTATTTTTTAAATTATTTTTAATTAAAAATTTACTTATTATTTTAAATTATACTTAATTTCAAATATTGATTAACTGAATTTTCACAATACTTTTAACTGTTTTAAAAATTACATTTAATTGTATATTTTTATACAACATTTATATAATTAATTTTCTAACGAGACATTCACCACTTCTGAATAAATCAATGTTATCGGTAAGAAATACACCGCAATGATCGATAATAAGTAACTGTTATCAACAACTGATAATAGTTTTCCAGCAGATACAAAGCATCGTGACGGCTTGGTTTGGGCATAAGAATGCATCGCATAGTAACTACACATTGCCATCAGCTACATTTACCACGGCGTGTCGTTAAATTGGTGCTACAGTGCGGCTATTCGCTACCAATTTATGTTTATACTTACCAAAGTGTACATACACCGATAGAAAAAATAACTTGAATAAAGAAAAATATTCTCTTCAAAATGACTTTCTTGTTTCAAATGCTTCAGTTTTCTTAATTCAAGAAATTAACTCTTGCTTGAAGTAACTTAAATGTCTTTATCCAAGAACTGAACTCTTGAATAAAGCAATTTTTCTCTTGAATTGAAAATTTCATACTTTTCAACCAAGATAAATATACATTTGTCTTAAGAAAATCTGCTATTGGTTTAAGAATCGGTTCTTATAGTTCAAGAGAATCGATAAGTTCAATAAAGCCAATTTTTTCAGTTTTTACTAATATTAATTTTAATTTTTAAAGTTTATAATGTTAATTTTAATAAAGTTTTTAATTTCGAAATGTCAAATGATTATAACTTTTGCTGTAAAATTCTCATGTAGGAAAAGAAAACCTATAGCCACTTAGTGGTGATACCTCAATGCAAAAATAATAAACCAAGAGCAGAAATTATTGAGGCAAGAAAAAGATTTTTCTTTAAAATGATTTTTTTGGTTCAAAATTTTTTTTTTTAATCAAGTTTTTTTATTATTCTATCTTACTTACTAATCTAATTTTTTTAATTCTCCTATCGGTGTACATTCCACGTAATAATATGCAAATTTTAAATATTTATTTTGATACCTTTGTAATCAATTCAAATATATTTATGTAATCCTAATGAAACATTATTGACTTATTCCATTTTAATTAGTTAAAATTATTATAAAATTTATTATCCTAATAAACATTGCTTATTATTTAATCAATGTGTTTTATTAAGTATGCAACAAGTTGGATAAAAGATTTCATAAAATATTATTAAAACTATAGGGATAATTGTTTTTACTAATAATTTTATTTGTGCAGTGAATTTGAAAATAATTTTATTACATGAGTGTGAAATTTGAGATTTTTCTTAATTTTAAAATTGATTCGATTAACTTTACATATTTAATTATTGTGTAAATAAATAATAAGTTGATAATTAAAAATAAATTCCTTGTCTTTCTAATAATGTAGTTCATATTATTATTTAAAAAAAAGTCAATATATTTAAAAAGTGAACAATCGATAGGTACCGCAAGTTCAAAAGCACGCAACTACGGTAAAATGAAAAAACTATCGATGAAAAAATACGCGCCATATTTATAATAAGTACTGTATTCGATGTCAGTAGTATGCAGTTATTTTTAAAGAAAAAAGTAATCCTTTCAAGATTGTATAATTAGCATTAAAGTGATAATGGAAAATTTACCATTAATATATATAAAAGTTGGCTTACCGCATGACAATGAGGAGAAAATCGTTCGTTTTATCCGTCGTTGGTTGCCTTGCACGTCTTTCTTATCAAAAGCCAATCAACTTTTCTCAGCGAATATATAAACATATTCGGTTGGTTGTAGTCTTCACAGTTTGAAAGTACGTGAATTAAGCAATTCAATTGATGTGGGTTTCCCTCTCTCCGTTACAAAAGTCTGCTACAACTTACAAAATTTACTCGTGAGTACTATAAATGTTTCATTGTTTAATGTTATTTTTTAGAAAGTCGGATTTTGAGGTTAGAGAACAATGATTTCCACATTTTACGAAAGAATAGTTGGAGCATCGCCTCCTCCAGAACCGAGCGAACCAAAAATTCTTTGCGTTGGATTAAGTTGCCTTGACATTGTACAACTATGTAAACATTATCCACAGGAAGATACTGATCAAAGGTAAACTCACTTTTTTATTGATTGTAATTATGATGTTAATAAAAACTTTCTGAAAAACACATTTATCAATGTTTGTAATTTATGTAAAGTGAAAAAATAAATGAAAAAGTCTGAACTATCATTTTTTTTTACTTCTTTCAAAGTTACAGTTTAAAAACAAAACATTGGCCTAGTAAAATATTTATTTAATCTGCTAATTTTTTCTCAAATTTTTAATCTTAAGGTTTTTATTTTTTATGATTATAATTATTCTTTTTATTTATTTATAATAAAAATTATGAAAAAAAAATTCAAAAATAACATAAAATTTGATTAAACATTAAAAGAATGCTCTCTTTTATTTGAACAAAGTGAATTTTTTAAACATGTTTTTGATATTATAATAAGACTACATTTGAATTAAGTTTTAAATTTTTAATATAAATTTCAATTTTAAATCTAGACAATCTATCAAAAATAATTTATAGTAATAATACACATTTTGACATATGTTTTTAAACGAATTTTAAAAATTATAATATATATTGTACAGGTGTATTGACTTTAAATATCAAAGAGGTGGAAATGCTTGCAATAATTGTTCTATTTTATCTCAACTTGGTCATCCATGTGAATTTTTAGGAATCTTGAGTAATGAACAGTTTTCTCGTTTTCTACAAGATGATATGCACAAGCACAAAATTGATTTTTCACATTGTCCAATAATAAAAGATGGTGGATGTCCAACATCAGTTGTTATTCTAAGTATGAATACTGGATCTCGTACTATAATACATCATAATCAAAATAATACAGAAATAACATTACAAGATTTTGAAAAATTAAATTTAGAAGATTACAGTTGGATTCATTTTGAGGTCAGTTTTAACAAATATTTTAAAAAATGATTGTTTATCACTAAACTAAATATGAATTCTATTTTCAAATAGGGAAGAAATGTTTCAGAAGTCTTGTTAATGATGCAACATATAGAAAATTATAATAAGTTATTAGTTCAAAAAGAAAGTGAAAATACTGTCAAAACAGCTCATCACTTTTCAATAACGATAAGTGTAGAATTAGAAAAAGTGAGACCTGAATTGTTAGACTTATTACCTTATGCAGATGTTGCATTTGTATCTAAAGACTTTGCTAAAAGTAGAGGCTATGTTAATATGAGCGAAACTATAAAAAATATAAGTCAAGATGCCAAAACAGGGTAAATTAATACAATTTTGAATTTTTTATTGAATTATTTTTATTACAAAATAATTTATATTTAATTCCATTTAACAAATAATGAAAAGTGAACAATTTCGTATAGTTGCTAAAATTTATATTTTATAATATTTTCTGTCATACAATTTTTTTTTTTTTTTTTTTTTATAAATGATCTTAAAATTTTTAGGGCAACAATATTTAGTGCATGGGCAGATAGAGGAGCAATGGCTCGTGCTCCTGATGGTAGCATTGTTCAATCTCCTGCTTTTCCACCTCAAAAAATTATTGATACTCTAGGTGCTGGTGATACTTTCAATGCTGCAGTTATTTACTATTTAAACAAAGAGAAACTAGCTTATAAAACCAATAATAGTGACGATAGCGATCAACCTGCCAAAAACAAAATTCAACAAAATTACAATATTGAAAGTTCAGAAAAAAGTCAGACTGATTTTATTGATCGAGAAGTTCTTCAAGGAGCAATATCCTTTGGTTGTCGACTAGCTGGTGCTAAAATAGGTATTCGAGGTTTTGATGGTTTGAGTACAGTTTACAAAAATTATTTATAAGCTATTAGTTAATTATACAATTAATAGATTAATTTTTTATAAAAATTTTACAAAGATTTAATTTTATCAAGAATGCATAGAACGTTCTGTTTAATGATGTTATTCAGTCTTCCATTTATTAATTGCACTTAAAAGTACAAAATTTTCATTTTATTCTGTCACCGTAAGAAATACTGAATCATCATTTTTAAAAAAACAATATTTTTTTATTGTATTCTGTATTATACCATAGCTTCTCATTTTTAATTAGTTTTTCCTTCTTCCTTGATTAATTTTTTTATCTACTCTATACAACATTTGCCAACACGTGACATAAAAGTGGCAACGTGCGTTAATAACCTTCGAAATAAAAACGTTTGAAATCTATATGTATATAATATCTACAAATATTAAAAAATTATCAAATAAAATGAGAACAAAATTTTATAAAGTGCTTACATTTGTGATACGTATGTATTTTAAAATATGCTTCAAAAAAATAATAGACTTGGCTGTATTTAATAAATGACATATATATTATTTTAATTATTTATCACTCAATCATCTAATGAAAAACGTTAAGATAAACTAACGAAATATTCAAATTTAATAATTTAATAATAATTAATTTTTATATTATTTTAATGAGAAATAAAATCTATAGATATACAGCTTCCTATCGTAAGAACGACTTGTCAAGAAAAATAAAACAAAAAAATGTAATTTTTCAATAATGAATAGCGTTCTCGTTTTTCAGTCTTGATAAAATTTGTGAGCTTCCTTCGATTTCGCTGCTGCCAATTTTTTTTTTTATAACGCGAATTTAGTATTTAAAACAAACGCTTTATATTTAACATCGTGAAGACAAAAATTTAACTTCGATGTGAAAAAGTTCGTTGTTAGCAGTCGTCAGCAGCTACTCCACTATCTATGAAATCTTTTACTGATCTCGGCACTTTGTTCGGTAACATTCTGTAATTGAACAACAAGGTTGTTTTAGCGTTTCGTATAAATTATATTAGAAATTTTATTAAATAAATATATAAATATATTTTTATAAATATATTTAATGTTATATTTTTTAAATGTACAAATTGTAAAAAATAATGTTAATTAAAATAGTTTTATAATTTATTCAAATATTATTTTCTTTTAAAATTAATATCTACACATTATCTTTATTCAATAACCGTTTATCAAGGTATTTGTAAACTATTGTAATTTAATCGTTATAAATTAAAAAAAAAAGATATTCTGTCAAAAATATTTGTAGATAAATATCACTCGTAATTTATAGTCTGAAAACGAATATTGAAAGTGTAATATTGTTGCAACGATAAACATTATTACACTATAAGTACTGATTATATACGTATATATATATATTTATATATGTATATGTATAAATAATGCAATATCAATGCAAACCTTAGGATATTATTGATGCCCAGCCAATAACTGGGAATTGAATATTGAGCATAATTTCTTCTTTGTACTCTAACTATTTGAGAAGCTGCCTCCTGCGGTGAAACCACTTCCATGAGGCTCGGAAACCTGTAAATTTTTTAATTTGAAATCAACGATTTTTATAAAATTAAGAAAATTTATACACCGAAAACACATATGACACAACAACAAAACAGATTTTTTGTAAAATAATGTAAGTCGCACCTTGCGTCCAACATTCCAGACTGCTTGTGAAAAATAAAATTGTTAATCCAATACATGTAATATATTTTATAGGTATAATATTACAATTAAAAAATTATGTTTGTGCATATGTATTTATATATTTTTATCGAATAAATCATTATGATTAATAAATTGTCAATTTTAAATTTAATAATTATCAATTATTGTTATTTAAAGCATTTTTAAAACATTTTACTGTAACATCGTCGTGTAATAATAAAATTAATTTGTTATGCATGCTTACTTGATCATTGGCTTTTTGCACAGTCCAGTGTTTACCATGTAAGGATAAATCGTGGTGAATTTTATGTCGGTGCTGGTTCCACCAACCGAAGAGCTAATCCTAAGTTCCTCGCTCAACGCTTCCATTAAACCTTAAATGAGTAATTTTATTTTAATTAACGTGTCCTTAAAATAAAAAAATGAATGAAAATTGGAAATTTTTTTGGTTAAAATTAAAACAATATTAATTACCTCTGACGGCAAATTTGCTTGCACAATATGGTACCAAATTGGTTAATCCGACAATACCGGCCATTGAAGATAATGCCACTACGTGTCCGTGATTTTTAGCCACCATATCCGGCAAAAATGCTTGCAGCATCTAAATAATTAATTACGCTGTTGATATTTTTGTAACATACATTTTATCAGTCCAATAAAATTCACGCAGCCATTTATTTAATGTAAATTAAGAAAACAAACTTTGAAAAAAATTATCTTAATAATTTTATTCTAAAAATAAAATTTAACTTTTAAAGTTTTGCAAAAATTCCAGCCGCATTAAATATATCATTAAACAATAACGGTAAAAAGTATTATTTTTATTAATCGCGAAACGTAAAAATTTTCTCTATTTTTTAATCATTTGTTTAAATCCAACTCACCCAAAATTGAGCCATTACGTTGATGTCGAACATTTTTTGAATATCCTCGGCCGTGTGCTCCAGGAAAGGTCGGCTCGTCATAATACCTGCATTGTTCACGAGAATAGTAACGCTTCCGACTTCCTTCTTCACCTTATCCGCTACTCGCATAACTTCTTCTCTCTTCGACACGTCGCATCTTGAAAATTAAAATTTTGACAAAAAAAAAAAAAAAAAAAAATAATCTTTCATGAGTGCTTTCAATGATGATTTATTGATATACAGAATAAAAATAATTTATGTATATCTTAATAAAAAATTAATCGAAAAACAGTGTAATTGTTACAAATACATACAAACTAACGTAAAACACGGATTACTTACCTCGAATAAGTATAACCGCACATCCGGTTATTTTTTAAAAATTTTAATAATAAAAGCTAATAATAATTAAATGATAATTTTGAAATATTTGATAAAAATAAATCCTTGATTTCTAAAGTAACTTATTCATGCTGAATGAAAAATTTTTATAATAGACCTTGAAAATTCATTCAACTTTTATTTTATTCTGCATTATAAATTTGTAATTTTTGTTCTCGATTATAATAACGTAATTAATATGCTGTCTATAGCACTTAATTATATTATTATTAAAAAGAGCCTACATGCTCTTGTAATAAATCGTTTAAAAATATTAGTTTTAGTATTCATTAAGGTATACGTATATTCATGTAATACGACAATTTTAATGTACGATAATAATTTTTTCACAATCAATCAATGAGACAGTTCGATGTTAAATCAGTATTTATAATATATTTGTAAATTAAGAATACGTATAAATATTTATTGCTCAATTATTTTTTTTTATTTATTCTTTAACCGATAAAAAAAAAAAAAAAAAAAAAGTGAAAGAAACAAACGTAACGAATGAGTAAAAAAATGTATAATTTAATCCCACAAATTGCAAGTACTTTACTATTAAGACCAGCGGCAAGAAAACTACTCTATACGCATAAACGACAGTTGGCAAAAAGGTAAAAGCAATAAAAATACAAGAATACGGGGATAAAACAAATAAATAAATAACGCGTAAGGACTTACTTGTAGCCGTGCGCAGCGGCGCCACCCATCTTTTTAATTTCATTGACCGTTTCATCGTTGTTCGCCTCGTTGATGTCCCAACATACGACCGTGGCACCCAAGGAAGCGTATTTTAAGGCCAACTCCTTTCCAATACCGTGACCCGCTCCGGTAACCTGTTGCATGTTAAAAAAAAATATAAGATAAAATAAAATATAATAATGACAAATTTAAAGGATTTAAACAAATCGAATGGAATTTTCAGATCTTTTTTTATGCTACCGCTCGCCCTCCCTCCCTCCCTCCTCCCCCCTCCTTCCTTTTGTTTTGTTTTATTAAAAGATTACGAAAGAAGGACGTTTTCCTCGTTACATTCTCTTTTTTGGAAATTAAAGCTTAAATAATAAATATTATATCGAATGAAATACATGCAATTCTTTATATATTTTTAACGTTTGTAAAAACGTTGATAAAAATTTTCAAACGCTGTCATTTAATCAAATAAATTTGACCTTCATCACTTATATATTTAATTACGCTAAGTTTTATCTGGATTAGGTTATACGAATAGATGGTAATTTTAGAAACATTATTTTTAAAATAAAATTTGAATTAAATTTTTAAAATTTCTCATTCTGATCGTCCTTTAACGATAAACTATACTTGAAAAATTAAATAAATTCGCAAAATTTCATAGTAGAACCCCTTATTATAATAATATAATAAAAGAAATAATAAAAAAAAAAAAAAAAAAAAAAAAAAACAGAAAAAAAAATTAATCAAAATTAAGAAAAAGGCAAAACACATTTTCCCTCGCGCTGCGTATCGAGCCGATGAAATATTCACCGGACGCTGAACTAGAGAAGAAGACAATGCACAGTAGCAGCATCGAAACCCGTCCGTTGCACCGGAATCAATGATGTACACTTATGTATATATAGATACACATAGCCGCGTATGCCATCTCTTATTATTAAGTGAACGATTTTATCGAGTATAAGCTATAAGTAAATTTACCCGGGATCGATATCGAGAACGCGCGTTGGGAAACAAAGATAGATAGTGAGTAGCACCTCGGCGATCGTATTTCTTTTATTTATATTTTTTCTTTTCTCTCTCTCTCTCTCTCTCTCTCTCTCTCTCTCTCTATCCCCTTTATAAGCGGTACATATCCACAACTCACCAGCACGATTTCACCCGCGACGCTCTTCTCGTCGACGGGGACGAAGAATCGATAAACGCCTTCCAAGATGTAGTAGAGCACCTTAAGCAATAACAGGAGCACGTCGGCTATCACCAAAGCTCCGTTGTACGCCTTCACCATTGTGCTTTCTCTGAAATTTTAACATTTATTTTACCCTTTTTTTTTTTTTTTTTTTTTCTTTTTTCTTTTAATAGAACCAAATTGTGAGGTTTAAAGTAAAAGCTGTGTTACAAATCAAACTTCAAATTTGAGCGCTATATATCGCGAGCGCGTTTATCTTTGTTAAAATATTTTTTACGTTTAAAGAGGTCAACGAAAAAGTCGCCATTTATTGTGATAATCTCGCGATTGCGCAATAAACCGGTTCTATTTAAACCGACGCTTTAAATTCTCAAGTTATGAAAATAAATAAAAATTATGTTGAAACTTTACGAAATTGCCCTTTGTCGCGTATTTTATCGATGTTTATATCTTAATAAATGAGATAAAAAAAATAAGAATTATAAATAAAAATTCGGGAACGTTGCAAAATAATAATAACGATAAGATAACGTTTTTTGCGATTAACAAAATTCTAGCAAGCAGATTTAAATGACGGTATCGTTAGAATTTACGTTACGTATAGGTAACAAATTTTTTTTTAAATGAAAATGGTCAAAGTTATTTCCTAAAAAATAATCATCTTCATCGTATAGAGAATGCAACAGCCTTAATAATTATTCTCATTAACGCGTAACTCGGTCACTATAACAAATGCGAAATACAACTCGGTTGTATATTAAAACTGTAATTCGTAAGATAACTGCGATGACGAAAGATAAAGCTTGCTTTATAAGTAAACATTTTTAAATTTATATAATTATATTCTTCTATGTTTTAAATTAAAAAGGCGTAACTAACGTTTAAAAAAAAAAATTTTCGAAAATCCAAAAAGAATGAGCAAATGTTTGCTCGATAAATTGTTGTAAAGCAAAATGCAAAGGTGATAATTCAAGTGTCATCTCGTCTAATATACGTTTCGCTCTAATCATATGTAATTTTAACGGAAAAATTGAAGTTTTAAAAATCATCCACGAGTAGATTACGCAAGATACAATGCAACACGCAAGGACAATGCAGAATATCACTCACGGGATTCTATGGCAAACAAAAGTGTATAATGACAAATTAATGGTAATTTTATCTCATCGGATAATATGGAAAATGCATCACGGACGAAAAAAATTGAATAATAAGTATTTTTTTAATGTAAAAATGATAATTATTCGAATCTTAATTATAAATATTCAATTGATAAAAGCTAGTTTTTTTTTTTTTTTTTTATCACTTATATGCATAATTATTTTTGCTTTTTTTAATGTTTATATAACTATTGCTGATGCATTTTTATAAGTCAATAATTGGCTTTTAACGACTGAAAAATTATTTTACACGAGATAATAAAAAGACATGATAACGATTAATATCGATCCTATAAGTGAAACTATTATTAAATCGACTATTATTGTTAGACAACTCAGATAGGATGTTTACAGATTTAATGTCAGTAAAAGATGTTTATATTTATTATTACAATAGTGAATGATTGTTTCAACGTCATCTATATCCAATGTTAAATTATAAAAATTGTTAATACAATATTGTATTTGCAAATTTATAACAAGAGTAAAAAAATATTTCGTTAAGAATATTTATTTTAATTTATGAAAATTATTTTTATCAAGCTCTTTGTGCTTTTAGTGTAAATTAATCCCGATGAAAATAACAACCAAGTTATTAAAACGTCGCCGCAAAAAACTGAATAGCTTATTCAATTGAATTTATTTATTTATTTATTTATTTTTAAATCATAATAAATAACATATATTGAGATAATGACAATAAGTATAATTATATTGTCATTTTGATAATTAAATTATTAATTAAACATTCATAATTTCATCAAAGTAATTAATAAGTTTACGATATAAATAAAAATAAATTATAAATGTGTACTTTTCGTACCTGAACGTTATTTCATTTAAAAAAAAAATCTGTTCTTATAAGCACTTTTAACATAAAAAATCATTACTTTACTTGAAAAAAATTAAACTTTGTTTCTTTTTTTCACCAACTAAAAGTATATATATATATAACGAAATAAAGCAATGCGATCGGATACAAGAAATACAGTTTCGAATCAATATTGATACAAATCCACCGAAATATCGCAACACTCATAATACGAGAAACGGAAAAACAAAACAAAACAATAAGAAAAAAATAAAACTTAACGAAAGAAAAACAAAAACAAAAAAACAAAAAAAAAAAAAACAAAAAAAAACGTTTACGTAGAGGCAGCAAGTGTAACGCGGAAATGCACGAAAAGTTAATATTCCGGAGCACAGGGCGTTGAAACGCGCGAACTAACGCAATTTACCAGCTGTACCCGATTGCGCAACTCGCGTCTCTCAATGCTCAATTGGCTTTAATACTCAAACGAACCGCGCGCTATCTTTTTTTTTTTTTTTTTTTTTTTCTGCTTCCCGAGATAAAGAGATATAAAAAGAGATGGAGAGAACTAAGCTAGGGCGTTGACTTTTCGGTGTTATTTATCATTGCAATGTTATGTTCTCTCTGGCTATTAAATTAAAAAAAAAAAAAAATTAACGCTTCATCGGATGTATTTTCGTTTTTTTCTTTCCTTCTTTTTTTAGTTTTTTTTTGGTTTTTTTTTTTAGTTTTTTTTTTTTTTTGTCGATTTTCGGTAAAATTGAATTTTAATTACTATTTGTTTAACTTTGATATCGTTTTCTATGTTATTTATGCGATAAGAGCATTAAAGCTTACTTCCACTGCAATTAGAGATATTGTGAAAGTTATGCCGAGAATTGAACGTTAATTTTAGTTTTCAAAGGACGTAAAATTTTTTTAATTTTTATAATTAAAGTTAGGTTTTTGCATTACTTTGCATTTTTTTTAATTGAAATTAAATTAAAAAAATATATTTCTCGACAATTTATTTTAATTAATATAATAAAATGCAATTCAATCACCCTCTTACTTTAAAAAAACAAAACTAAATCACACAAGATAAAGGAAACAAATAGCCCAAACGCAGAAATAACATCAACTTATCTCATTTGAATTGATAATGAAGTAGGCACATTTACAGATTTTAAAAAAGAATCGAAGAAGGAAAACAATTATACAAAGAAGAAATTAATACCACAGGCACAATAAAACAAAAAAAATAAATAAATAAATAAATCATTGACCTTGAACGTTACAGATCCACGAACGAGTTTGACTAAGCGCTCGATTCGCCAACTTTAAATTCCGGCGTGAATTTAAGCGGTTATTTGTATACAACTCGCGATCGGCTCGCATAAAATACAGAGCGTGACGTGATTTTTAATGGATTCGTCGTGGATCTATGCAGGATGATCATCTTTTTTTCTAGCTTTTGGTTCTAAAAGTTTAAAAAAATATAAAAACATTATAACAAGAAAAAGTCAAAAGGAAATCAACTTTATTACAAAGACGATTTCCATGAGAAATTCATTTGCATTCATTTTTTAGCATACAAGTAATAATAATAAAAAAAAAAAAAAAAAAAAAAAAAAAAAAAAAAAAAAAAAAAAAAAAAAAAAACCACAATGCCTTTTTTTTTTCTTTTTTAAATATAGAGAAAAATTTATCATCAAGGTCTGATTTGTTAAATAGAAAAAATTGTGAAACCATATTTTTATTTAATAAAACAATTATTGATTATATTAAAATCTGTTGATCTGTTCAATTAATCGTGACACTTGCAATTGATGATTTTTGATAAATAAAATTTAATAAATGGATGTACTTCCGAAAAGCGTTTAACTCCGATTTTCCTAAAATTTTGCATACTTATGTATTTTTTTACGTTGATTACGAATATCGTAGTGCAAATTGGCGCAAATGCGATTTTCATGGCGAAAACCATGAAAAACTCATGAAAATTATGATTTTTTTGTTTATCTCAGTAAATATGCAGAGTTACAGAAAAGTTTTTAAATAAAAGTTGTAGATCACAAAAAAATACTTTTTTTTTTCATTATATGCATTTTTGCTCTAAAACCAATAGTTTTCAAGATATTTGATGTCAAACGTGAAAAAGCAAAATTCGTCAAATTCTTTCATAGTGAAAATTATATATTGAATAGTAATATAAAATATATATATTTGAGGGTTGTCATTAGATAAATAACCGCTAACTTCTGGAGAAAAAAATACTATTGGTACTTAGGGTTACCAAGGGGATACTCATTGGGTTATTGGGTTATTGTTAAAATGTTGCCGTTTTCAATTTTAAGATTATTTTTCAATGTGAACATATTAAGAATAATGATCAATGACAGTGTATTTTATTAATTAATTGTAACTGTGTGTATTAATTTCGATGCCAGAAAAATATAAGTATGAACATAAAGTATCGGTAGCAAACAATACTTGGTTTGAAAGATGTCATACCTCTGTTGAAGTATGTATAATAACTATTACGTATTGCTTTGCTATAAAAATGACATTTGAACAAACAATCAGAGAGAGTTCTATCATTTGTAATGAAAATGTTTCATCAGAAATCGCCGCTGATAGGTTTTCTTTTTGTAGGGAAGTTTGTTTAGTAGCACTTGATGAAGAATTTGCAGCAGAGGGACAATTAGGTGACGATGGAAAAGTTATCGAAATTGATGAATGTAAGATTGGTCGGCGTAAGTATGAAAGAGGACGTTTAGTTAAGGGGTTTATAGATACTTGGAATAATTGAACGTGGCAATTCTGAAAAAAATTGTTTAAAAATTTGTCCTGATAATAAAAGGGACGAGAATAGCCTGATTAATTTAATCAAAAAACATGTCCAAGAAGGGACAATAATATATACTGATTGTTGGAAAGGCTGCGTTAATTTACAATTACATGGCTACGTTCATAATGCAGTAAATCATTCGTTAAAATTCGTGAACTCGGAGACGGGTGCGCACACTCAAAATATTGAGTCATCTTGGCGATGGATGCGACACGATGGATGTCATGAATTATCACGTGGTGGAGTGAAAAAAGATAATTTAGGAGATCACTTATGTGAATTTTTGTGTAATTGTTATTTGAAGATGTATTTTTTCGTGATCTACAACTTTTGTTTAAAAATTTTTTTTTTTTTTAATTATGCGTATTTGCTCAGATAAATAAAATAAAAAAAGCCATGATTTTCATGGGTTTTTCGTGATTTTCACCATAAAAATCGCATTTGCGCCAATTTTCACTATGATATTCGTGATCAGCGTGAAAAAATACATAAGTATACAAAATTTTTCGGAAAATCGGAGGTAGACGCTTTTCGGAAGTTTATCCCGCTTTTATATGTAAAAAAGTTAATTTCCAAAATTTATGATGAAAAGTTACGGCACGTAAAAAATTATTTCTCTTATAAACGTTTTAACCAGCTTTTAAGCAGTGGCGTAAAATTGAAATGAACGAGAGTTCAAAGAAAGTGAGCGTAAAAAAAGAAACAAAAGTCGATATACTTTCAGACGCCTCGGTTTTTACAGACTCGCTTCTGCGTATATAGTCGGCTTGTCGCGGATCTTACCGTAGCACCTTTTACTTTTTCGAGAGAACGATTATCACGAAGTTTCGATTACACATTTTTTTCTTTTCTTTTTTCTTTATTTATTTATTTTTTTCCCCATTTTGCGCATAAAAGCGCGCGGTTGAGCAACAACGCGAATTTTTCACTTTCACGCTCATCCTCGACGCGCGCGCGCAAAGTGCAAGTCTCGCTCGTTGTTTACTCGATGCATTTTAAAAGCGTTTGGTGTTAATTTGTTCGTACGAAAGATTACAATTGTTAACGTCGTTATAAGATTTCAATAAAAATTCAATTCTTTTATTGCAAAATATTTTATATCAATAGTGCTTTTATCCTGTTAGTTCGTTGAGTATAATTAGATTTGAAAAAAAAAAAAAAAAAAAATAGAAAATCAAAATTCTCGGTAAATTTATTATACGGAAAAAAAATCTAGTTACAATTTAAATATTAAAATTATTGATACTCAATTATAACTTTTCTAATGAACCTAAAGTTACAGTGATTATTAAAGACAATTGGAAATATTATTTTTCTTTTATTAAAAATATTTCAATTAAATTTAATTTTGTTTATTGAAATAGATATGAAAGGTTTTGATTTTATTTGCGTTTTTATGGCTTGGTTGACTACATCCTTAGAAGATTAACATATCAGATATTGAAATTATGGCTTCGCTCTGTGACTGATTAAATGTTACTTTTTACAATATTATTTACTGTTTCAAAAAAAATTATTCCCTACAATACCTTAACATAATACATTTATCAATTAAATCTAGCAATACTAGTTGAAACAAGTATTTTTCATTAGTCTTTTAGTTTGAAATAATTAATTAATTGATATTTTTAATTATTTATAATAAATATAAATTTCTGTCAATTATTTAAATAAAATATTTGTTTATTAATAGAATACCACTACGCGCAAAAAATCGCATATGAAAAAATCAATCAAATAAAACAGTAACTGAACCTTTAAGCCGTACTTGCGTACTATATATACTTCGTACTGAAAATAAATTGCAATTATTGTAGATGCATACGATGAACATACCTAGATTGTTTCACGTTATAATGTAGCTACAATTTTTTCGTACTATCGTATTGATTACCGGTATCAACGGTATTCTCATTTCTATCGTATTCATTTTATTTCAGCAAAGATTGTATAATTTTTTTTTTTTTTTAATTATCTTTATTGAAACAAAGAAATATTAAAAAAAAAAAAAAAAAAAAAAAAAAAGAAAGAAAGATATTTTGATCAAAAAGCGTTAAACTATTTATTAGAAATAAATCGTTAAGTTTTATCTTATCTTCTAATCTATTAACATATCAGGAGGCTTATTAAGCTGCAATGTAGTATTGCGATAAGGCTAACGAATTCGAAAAATTCTGTTATCGTTTAAATATATATATGCATGAAGATACAATGTTTAATTTCAGACTTCAATATGGTATATGTAATGCAATTATATTTTAAAAAAAGATAGAACATTTACTTTTTATTAAATTTATCATGAAATGAACTACGTCAATAAAAAATATATATTTAGATTTTTAAATTCTTTAAAAAATTCTCATTAAATTCTCATCAAATCATTAATACGTCAAAGTTATCATAAAATATGAAAGAACTACGTCATACATACTCAGCGGAAAAAACTTTCCACCGAAAATAAATCGCATAACGATCTCGATGTAACACGACTGTACGAACAAAGTTAAATCGCTGGCGCATAACGAACGAAAATGAAAATGCACAGAAGTATCGAATAAATTTAAGCGCATAATATAAAAAAAAAAAAAAAAAAAAAAACGTACTTAACTAATACGCCGTCACAAATGAATAAAAAAAAGAAAAAAAAAATATAAAAAAGATATAGATGCCACAAAATCATGCAACCACGAGTTGAACAACCAACCTTTATGTCTTGAACCCGCGCACGAGCTTTCTCTCTCTCTCTCTCTCTCTCTCTCTTTATCTTTTTCTATTTTAGCAAAAAAAAAAAAAATGCGCGGCACAAATAGCAGCTCACTCGATGCGTCGTCTTTGGCGTGCAAGTCGCGACTGAATCGTCCGCGGTGACGCGCACAGACCGACGACATATGGGAGGGAAAATGTGTACGTACATGCTCTCTCTCTCTCTCTCTCTTTCTCTCTGTCTCTTTCTCTGTGTACGAGTTATGGAAGTTATTCGCACTCGCGGAGATCTGGACCATAGAGTTGGAAAGATGTACGTACGAGTGAGACTTTTTGACAATTTTCGTTATTGCTAAATTAAATGTTATGAAAATATTGTATTTAAGTTCTAAATGTTCTTTTTTTTCTTTCTTTTTTTTTTTTTTTTAACAAAGAACAATGATTCTTTATACTACTTTCGAAGTTTGTTATAATTACAAAATATATTAAACGATTTAAAGTATAAACGTATAAGGAAAATAAGTTTGTTTTAAACCTGCATTATTCTTGATAAAAAAAAAAAAAAAGAAAAAATTTTTCGGTTCAAAAGCTTAAAGATAATTAAGTATTCAATGCTTTAAGTATTCAATCAGTTAAAACCCAGCCTCTACATTCGGTTGTTAAAAGATCAAAGTCATAATGCAACTATACATATACATATTTATATGAATCGTTCGGTACACTTTGGTAATTATTAATGAATTTTTAAATGAAAAATTCACCTTTTCCGATTGAATATCGGTTAATGAAAAACATAAATTATAATTGGAAATTATTTAATATTTTTATTTGTCTTTATTACTTTGACACGACTACATAAACCGAAATCCCATCATAATTATTAAACTTTAAAATTCAAATTATTTTTATAAATTAAAAATTGTCTGTGTGCTCTTATTAGAACGAATATAAAAAAATTTCGATGTAATTTTCCCTTTTTTTATAATAAATTTATAAAAAAAATTTACTTGAAAGATAAGAAATGTCAATTAAATGATAAGTCAACATATACTTCAATAGCAATATTTTTTTATCGACCATCTCGAAAATGACTTTATTAAGAATAAATAATTTTACTGCAAAGAATTTTTTATTAACCAAATAATATGCAACAAAAATTATAATCGAAAACAATATCAAAACGTTTTATGCCGCATTATGATATTTAAATTTTAATTTACTGTTGTTTTAAAATAATTGCTATAAAAGAAGCTCGCATTGCTATATATAAGTTACTTGTTGACAATTGCATCTTGAAAATTGGACATTCGACTTATTCAATACAGCAAGTAACGCGCAAATTTAGTTTTAAATATACCGATAGAAGAATTAACTTGACTCAAGTAAAATAATCTTGAAACAAGAAAACCATTTTATAGAAAAATGTTTTGCTAACCTTAAGCATTTCTGTTCTTAATTTTAATATTCTTACTTTGAGATATCACCAATAGGTGGCTACATGTTTTCTTTCCCTACATGAGAATTTGACAGCAAAGTTTCAAAGAGGATATGACATTTGACTCTAATGAATAATTTTTGTGTTTAATAAGTTATTTGTTTAATTATTAAAATTAAAATTATTTAGTAAAATTAAATATAGCTCTTAAATTCTTAAACTAAGAGTAGATTTTTTTTAAACAAATTTATATTTTCATCTTCTTTGAATAGCACGAAAATTTCAATTCAAGAACAAAAATGCTTCGTTAAAAGTTTCAGTTCTTGGATGAAGAATCTTCAACTTTTTCAAGCTAGAATGATTTCTTGAATTAAATAAACGAAATAATATGAAATAAGAAAGCAATTTTGAAGAGAACGTTTTTCTTGAATAATATAATTACTTCTATCGGTGTAATTGTTTCAAAACAACCGTGAATTGAAAATTAAATATATGAAAATGTCAAAATATATTAGTATTATACGTAGATATAAATAAAATTATTTATTTATTTTAATTAAAATGATAGCAAATTTGTTATCAAAATGTTATCACTAAATATATAAACTGACTCATCATTCAAATCACAAGAAATTTTTCATCAAATTCTAATATTTAATTATAAATAATTTACTTTTAAAAACATTGCACTTATTTTTTAATAAATGATTTATCATAAATTTTAAGAATAAATTTTATTATTTGTACATAAACTTTTTACAATTTAAATGTTCAAAATAAGTTATTACAAAGTATCTTTATAAAAAAATCAAGATCACAACCACAACAAATTCTTTGCGCAAATTGCATCATGCAAATTGTTTGATCAAAAGAAGTAAATGTGCGCGATGTCGAAAACTTATTGCAAACGACACACACATTCACGATTTTCAGACTCGACCGAGGAGATTTTTCCGCAACTATAGTTATACCGTGACACTCTTATGCAATTTACTTTCATTCGATAGATGACCGGGACTTAGACAAGTTTTGCGAGATAAAACGCGAGTAAAAGATACGCTACAAAGTCTTGTTTCTCCCGGTCACGTAGTTTGGATATTCTTGAATGGGTTATTCAAATGGCTTATTAATGAATATTTGGGTTAACGAAATGTCTTGGAGTCATTTTTTTTATTAGTCTATTAAATGGAAAACATTGTGTAAAATAATCAAAAATTGTTTATTTTCTTTTTTTTTTATTATTAATTTAAAACATTCTAAATTCCAAGCAACTGTTAAGATTTGAAAAATCGAAGGTAGTTTTTCGCTATCTCCCTCCAAAGACCGAAATCTCATGAAATCTGGCAAAAATCTGACAAAATCTGGCCATTTGAGGATAAAGGAGTGAGAAATTTGCAATTTTGACAATTTTTTGCTTCCCATAACGTCTCTCGTAGAATCGATTGCAAAAAACTGTAACTTTTTAATTCTTCAGGAAGGGGTCGAACAATTGGGTTACTCAATCACTCAATCATCGCTCTTGCGGATGTATATGTTATAGATATAAGGCAGTATCCTGGCTAACGCTTAGAAAATGCAGTCCAGATTAAGTTAGGTTTTAAATACGTTAATAAAAACCTAACAATCGACAGACAACCTGAGAATTTTTCTAGACGAACGTAGATTATATTTACGTTTCATTGTTGTGAAAATTTTCATTCAAAGCACCAAGGCCCATTAGCTCAGTTGGTTAGAGCGTCGTGCTAATAACGCGAAGGTCGCGGGTTCGATCCCCCCATGGGCCATTTTTTTTATAAACAATAACGATTATTATCAATTTAATTTCATCCTTTTAAATTTATTGAAAAAATATATATTTTTTTTTAATTCAAATACTATTATATAATATTATGTTACATCGTTGTATAAATTTTAGTAGCAAAAAATAAAAGTTTGACCTATGGGAGGATCTAACCCGCAGTTTGAGCTTTGAAGGTCATTTGTAGTAAAAATTTTTTTTTATGTATGGTACTAATTGTTATGTTGAGTAAGTGCTTGGGACCGTTTTTTTTTTTTTTTTTTTTTGCAGTTTAAATATCAATCCTTGTAGCCAGACTGTGTCGAAAGCTTTTTCGATGTCGATTAGGATTGCTGCTGTGGATTGGTTATTTGTTTAGCGCATATGCGATGTGAGATGAGAGTATGGATGGAGCACGACGTTCTAACTAACTGAGCTAATGGGCCTTGATTAATATTAACAAAATAATTTCAGGGAATTTATTTTAGTGGTTTGATGATTCGGTGATTCGATTTGATTTGGTGGTTTGATAGGTATAGTTTATAGAGGTGGGTTTGTTAGGCTTCAGGTGGTTTGGTGAGTCAGCCCGCTTGTAGTGCCGATTTGAATTATTCAAACAACCATAAGCGAGTAAACTCGCTGTTCTCAGGATTAGGTGGGTTCGCCTGCGTGTGGTTTGATAGGAATAGTTAATAGGGATACGTAAGGTTAGGGATGGACATTTTGATGGGTTAGGTGGTTAGGAAGTAAGTAGTTATCCAGATTATCTTGTTGCGTAAAATTTAATTATTTTAAGAAAACTAAACGAGTAAATTAGCTGTTCTCAGGGTTAGGTGGGTTTGCCTTGCTTGTGGTTTGGTAGGGGTAATTTGTCGGGATAGGTTGGGTTAGAGGTTAAATGATTTGGTAAGTTAGCCTGCTTGTGATGTAAAATTTAATTTTCTATAAAACAATAAATGAAAAAACTCACTGATTCATGGTTAGGTGGGTTAGCCTAGTTTTACCATAGCTAGCCTATTTTACTTTAGCTACCACTTATAACACATAAGAATACAAGACTCATGTATTTATTTTCAATACAAGACTCATGTATTTATTGCATTGTACGCTTAGATATGATAAGTTATTTAAATCGAGAATATCGCTTAATTTTCCCCTATTTTTTGCATCTAGGAAAAAACTGGCACATATAGGCAAAATTCTGAGATCATATTTGGATTCAGTGGATCAAAGTACATGAAAATAGCCTAGTGACTTGTGTCGTTCACACTTTTTTTATGGGTCTGTGTTATTAAGTTAATAATTAATTACTGATAAAACAGTTAAATTACTAAACAGAATTAAAAACGTTTCATGAAGTTAATTTTAACAAAATCCATTGATATTAACAATTTCTAATAATAATGATTATAGCTAATCGATTTATAATTTTACGCATCGGCAGTAAAACACAGCAAAAAAATTATATTATGTCTATTTTTGAAAAAATTACAGTCTCCCGCACAGAATCCTATTTTTATTTTAACGAGTTGCGCTCGATAGTTCAGTGCTTGCTATAAATTTGAATGAACTGAAATTATTATACTGATATTTATAACTATAAACAACTGTTTTATCTCTTATCTAAATAAAATTTCTATTAATAGAAATTCGTTTCGCTATATGTAATTTAGCAACAACTTTTACGTAAATTATACAAATTAATAATAAAATATGATTTTTTCTTAATTGGGTGAATATTTTATTATTTTATAATAAATTTTAAATTTGATTGTGCATCTTAGATACCATTTAAAAACGAATAGAAAATTAAAATATATCCAGTTTAGCATCGTTATCTGAAAGGTTCAAATTTAATAAATTTCCAGTGCCTTAATCGTAAAAATTGAAATTCAACGAATAAAACCATTCATTTACTTTCTATGACACATGCATTGTTGCTGTTTGAATATATTCCACTAAAGCAATAGAAACTCATCAACACTTGTTGAAACTAATTAAGTACGCCAAGGATGTAATTTAGTAGATGAATTTTGTCGGCAGACCGAACTCGTTAACGCGAAATCACGTAGAACGCAACTCGCCGAGTATAGTTTGAAAGTTATGGCTATTTGCGCAATGGCAAATCCTCGGACGTCCATTGACCGTTGACAAGCGCAGATGGCCATGTATCTATCCAGCTATGAATAGTCAAATCAATACCGTAGGTTTACGACCCTTACATCGACTGGCAAAAGCTCGGACAAGTAGGAAACTGAGATGTACGCAAGTTTAAATTTCAACTTCTTCTTTGATATTGTTAGTGGTGAAAGTTTTGTATCTAGGAAAGTAAAGATGCTTATAGGCAATGTAAAACATTTCAATGAATAACAATCACTGTTGTACACGCGAATTCTATTACTTTTATTAAATGAATTTTTAAACAAGACATTTACCAAAAAATATAACATAAAAAATTAATTGCTGACTTTACAGTTTTATTTTTAATTTTATTCAAAGTGAAGTACTAGAAATGAGCAAACACATACGCACGGCTATACATATATAAAGAACTCGCCTTCTCGGGAGCCACCCCTCAAAAGCTCGTGTCAGTGGCTTCATAAAAAATATAAAAAATAAAGCCGTTCCTGCAAATTTCACTTCTTCTTATGTTGCAAAGAACACTTTTCTCAAGCGTAAGAGGAACTATTGTTCCGACGCGTAGCGGCGAAATATGGTACTAATTATCGTGTCCGCTTTTAAACCGGCGCTGCAGATCCGGAAAATAAGCAAACAAATTTTTTGAGCTACAAACCAAAAAGCTACATTGAAAACTGCGGAATGCGAAATTACATGTAATTTATGCAACCGTTAATAGTAAAACTGCGTTAATTGGCGTTAATGCGGTAATACCAAAAAAAAAAAAAAAACAAAATTGAAAATTTTGCCTCCAGGACTCCGATTTTTGGACATTGGTTATGAATCGCGTGCCGATTTTATGGCGGATCAAGAGAAGGCAGTTTTTCGCTATCTCCCTTGAAAAAAAAGAAATCTGATGAAATCTGGCAAAAATCTGACAAAATCTGGCCATTTGAGGATAAAGGAGTGAGAAATTTGCAATTTTGACAATTTTTTGCTTCCCATAACGTCTCTCGTAGAATCGATTGCAAAAAACTGTAACTTTTTAATTCTTCAGGAAGGGGTCGAACAATTGGGTTACTCAATCACTCAATCATCGCTCTTGCGAATGTATATGTTATAGATATAAGGCAGTATCCTGGCTAACGCTTAGAAAATGCAGTCCAGATTAAGTTAGGTTTTAAATACGTTAATAAAAACCTAACAATCGACAGACAACCTGAGAATTTTTCTAGACGAACGTAGATTATATTTACGTTTCATTATTGTGAAAATTTTCATTCGAAGCACCAAGGCCCATTAGCTCAGTTGGTTAGAGCGTCGTGCTAATAACGCGAAGGTCGCGGGTTCGATCCCCCCATGGGCCACTTTTTTTTTAATTTTTACATAAACTAAATATTTTTTATTTCAGTTGTTCAAATGTAAGTAAAATATTAAACGAAAGTTGTTTTCTTATATTTTTTGGAAAATTTATATAGTATTCAAGAATTAGTATATTTTTTCATTTAATATTTATTATGGTTTTATGTACAAAAATATCAGCCACAGAATTTCTTAAAGTTATTTCATACAAATTAAAGTAATTTTAATTTTTATAATTGTTTTAAAAAATATATTAACCATCCTTTATTTATAAAGCAATATTTATTTTACAATAAATATTCATAATAAAAAGGTAAATATTTTAAGAATGTATTTAATTAATTCTAAATGTATTTTTTATTTATGTAATGAAAAAAATTTTTAAAAATTGACAGGTAATTTAATCATTAGATATATTTATATCTGAATTTTCATTTATTAAAATAATTTTAAAATTGTAAAATGTATACTAATTTTTTAAGTTGAAATATATATTTTTAAGGAAATATTAAAAAAAACTGTTTTCGTAGAAACAACGTAAAAATTAGTAAAATATTCTCGTTTATTTCAATAAATCTATAACGTTAAACAAGGCTAAAATCAATAAATTTATGAAAATTATATAAACTAATAAATCTTTGTCGGTAAAGAATGTTTCTACTTTATCAATCACAAAACTATATACGAAAATGGAACATTTTACAAACGTTATAATTTGTTTAAATACGTTTCAAATTTTACAGTCAAATTTTTAAAGCAATTTTATAATATAAAATATTTACTTATTTAAATAAAAATGGCAATGATAAACTTTAGATTTTCAACCGATAATCTAAATATCTTCTGAACTAGCAAACAGTAAGCTTTAGTTACCGTAAACTTCCATATTATTTGAAATTTTGGTATTATTCCACTTTATTAAATTTGTCTAAAAAATAGTTCCATATGAATTGCTTTTCAAAAATTAACTGTTAATTGTGAATCTTAGTAAAAAAGAAAGTCTAATTAGTATAAAAATAAAAAATTTAACAAAATTCAACTAATAATCAGGTAGAACTACTGCACTTATTTCCAATAAAATATTTATAGAATCACTATTCAATTAAATAAAAGTAAGAAGAAGTATAAAACAAAACAAAGAATAGAAAATTAAACAGGGTGAAAAAGACAAGGAACTGATAGCGTCACGCAAGTCACCACCTGTCGCGCGCATGCGCACTCACTCGGCGCATCCCCTTTTCCTTCTCTCTTAGCTTCGCGTCCGTCTACAGGATTCCACGAGGCTAGAAAGAGATAGACAGATACAGTCGAGGCCAGGACTGCGCGGGCAATTTCTCGAGGCGTGCGTGTAACATATACCTATATACTAATGAACGAAGCAACGTGCGCCGCCGACTCTTTCTCTCTCTCTCTCTCTCTCTCTCTTGCTTTCTGTGTGTATGTGTAACATAGACATGCTGCAAGTGTATAGCTGCGGAGAGAGGCAAAATGGCGAGCGCACTGACAGACCGCGACAGTAGTCCCGTGGCGCGCTTCGAGTACTTGTGACGACGGCGCTCGGCCGCCGTCATGTGAGACATTCGTTCATATAAGCGCGTATATGTATGTGTACGTGTACATAGGTGTACGGTGAGATATACAGTGGTTCTGCTACTTTTAGTGTTTTTGTTGAGCATCTCGGCCGTCGTACGCACACACTCGCATTTATACCTGCCGAGCCCACCTTTTTTCCATTGCGCTGCACTCGTCTCGAGTTTAATGGTGAGAGTTTTACCTCTAGTCTTCGCAAAACCCTTTTGAATAAATTTATACATGTGCATATATCTCTGAGTGCCATACTCTTATATTATTAATATGAAGGAAGTTGTTTCGAAGTTACGGGGGTTCTTCTTCTCTCTCGCTCTCTTTATCTTCATCTCCCTCTCGATAAGGAAAAAGTTACCGATGCCAGCTATGCACTGGCTTTTTTCAATAACGGGGAGAAAAGAAGATACGACGATGTGTGCGGGGTGTCGAAATCCGTCGCGAGGGTGAAAGACTCCTATTGTGTGTGTATACCTACACTAGCGTTACTCGCTGTTGTCAATGTGTGCGTTGCACGTGAAGTTTTCATGCTTTTTTAATGTTATATACGTAGAGTTGTATTTTGATTTTGTTTTTTTTTTTTTTTTTTTTTTTTTTTTTTTTTTTTTTTTTTTTTTTTTTTTTATCAAAGCGTTGCGAGAGTCTGAAAATTGAAGAGAAAGAAAGCGAGAGAAAGGATACATTTTGTTTGTACAAACGAGTGCGCTATTAAAGGTTTAGTTGTTTTGATTGGAAAAAAGCGGAGTGCAATATACAACAACAACGTGTTCCGAAATTATTGGACTGCCGCTATTCTTACCAAAGCGCCCGTACGTTTTGCCTAAAAATTATTATTTGTGCTTTTACTTATTGTTTATTTTTCTAAATTATTTTGTGATATTATAATTCGTAAATGTTGCAAATGGAAGTCGAAATTACTTATAACCTTATGTAAAGGAAAAAAAAAAAAATTTTTTTTATTTAAATTTAATTGAAAATAGATTATTGTTACTTTTGCTTGTTATTATTTTTTTCATCGGCATTACTTTTTTTTTTTATTTTACTTTTTTTAATCGATATTGGCTTTTTTTTAGAAAAATATCGGGTAACAAAAGGTTTTATTTATTTATTCCGCAAGATTTGTTATAACGGTTGTTCCGAATAGAATTTTAAAAATTTTTTTTACACTTGCTCCATGTTTGCATATTCCTTGACGTTATTAAAAGCTATTACTCAATGTTTTACATTGATACGAATGAATATTTATAAAGAAAATATTTTTTTATTTGTATTTTTCGAAAGTACATTATTATTTAACATCTATCAATATTTTTATTATTTTATCGTAGACTTTTATGTTTTAATGAGTGAAAATTTGTTTGACATCTTAAAACAATTTCGAGCGGATTGTTTTAATATTCACAAATACATTATTTAATATAAAATATGAATTAATACCTTTTTCAACTCGTTACCTTTTTACTCCGCGTATCGTAAATAAAACGTATCCTTGTTCAGAGTTGTGTCGGTATTGTGCAACAACTGACATTGAATACTATTCGATTAGAGCGTATGCGAATGTTAAACCTCAATTATTTTTTGTTCACAAGTAACAGTGTATATAAAGAACAGGAAACTGGGTGTTAAATATTTTACTGCATTACCGTTTTTTAACAACACAAAGTGTACCTAATAGGCCTATGTATAGAGCTGATAACAATGTTGATTAAGTTACATGTATTACAAATATCGATTATTTATTTTTGAACCACGTGCTTGGAAGAGTATATAGTTTGTCTTGTTTTATAAAAGACTTCTGTCAGCATTCTGTAATTTATTGCTTTTCATTTTTCATATAAGAAAACTTCGTAATAAAATAGAAAAGAAAATTAGGTTAAAAATTTTACACTGTTATATAAAAAATATTTTAAAATGTATAGAATAGTCGTACGATATTTTTCTTTTTTAAATTTACATTAAAAAAAAAAAAAAAAAAAAAAAAAAAAAAAAGTGAGTAAAAACGGTTTTAATTTTCTTTTAAATTGTTCACAATCATTTTAAAATTTACAACAAAATTTTTTATCGAAAAATTTCTAATAATGTATTTGAATTCTATAAAAAATATAATAAATCGCTTATTTATACATTTTTATAAATTAAAACGTAAATTAAAAAACTAGAATATTATATTTACTTTTTAATTTTCATCAAAAAAATCAAAATTTTTAGATTTTTCACGAACGTTCCCTAACTAACCCTCCTCAATTTTTTTTTTTATAAAAAACGAAGAAAATTGCGCGAGGAAGAAAAACTGCGCATTTCCTTCGACGAAAAGTGCAAAGCTACTCTATCCCTTTCAAATAACTCGCTCGAAGAGAGAGAGAGAGAGAGAGAGAGAGAGAGAGAGAGAGAGAGAGAGAGAGAGAGAGAGAGAGAGAGAGCTAAGCGAGTAAAATTTAAACGCGAAAGGGTTAAAACAACAACACGGGATCAGTACTCGAGAATTCGAAGGGATTGCCGAGCACATCTTGTCTCTCTTACTCGCGGCTCGATGGAGAGAATTTTTCGTTAAAGAAACCGGTTACGCGAGAGCTGCTGGCTTCTTCTCTCGTCGCGATTCTTCTTAGCATGAGGTTTCCTCTTTCCCTCGTTCGCTTCGAGTCATAAAGTTAGGAATTGTTTTTTGGTATATCGATCCTCTCTGTGTAGGTATACACACACACACACATACATATAACGGAGGGACGGTCTCGCTCACGTGTGTGTAGCCGAACTCAGTACGTTGACTCGTCGAAGGCGCGTCTCCTTGCGTGCTTTGCTAAGAGTAAGAGACTCTTCTTCTCTTTTCCTCTTACGATTAATCCGTTTGCCGGTTGTTGTATATTACTACTAAGCCGTTGGCGGTTTATACCTTGGGCTTTAAATTTTTCGTCTTTTCGGGATAAATTCACTTTGATTTTCCTGGTGTACGCTTTGTATTTTTTAATACCATGGATATAAGCATCGATCGACTTTTGTAGATTTTTTTTTTTTTTTTTTTTTTTAATGTTTTATAAATTATTTTAAATTAAAATAATTATAAAATTATAGTTATAACAATATTTTAAATAATTAATGTAATGAAATTTTAAATTAAAATTGCCCTATGAAGACTCTTTGTGAAATATATTCAATTAAATACGATGAAAATAAAAATGGTTAAAAATGTTAAATTTATTGAAAAGAAATGTTGCTTTTATTTAATTAAAGCATACAAAATTTGTTTCCACGTTATTTATTTGAATAGACAATGAAATAAATATTTTTAATTAAAGTAGTATATAAAATGGAATCTATAAACTTTGCAATTTTTAGATTCCTGAAAAATAATATTAAAAATCAATAACGTAACGAATATTGCGAATTAAATAAATAATATAAATGTATCGCTAATTATATTAAATTAATACTGCAATACTATTAATTTTACAACCATACAACAATTAAATAAGACTTTCCTTAAATAATTGTTATGATTATCTGATAAATATCTGCGTAACTTAAAAATGAATAAATAGAATAATTCAACGCTTAGTGTGCCCATGAATTATAATGCATTGCAAATATTTTTACCTCATCGGTCATATTGGTTTTCCTTTTCATTTAAAATTCACACATATTTTATACGAAATCGTTGTTATAATGTTCGCGCATTGAACATTCCTGTATAATAAATTGTCTTTATATCTGCGTTAATTCGACGTCGGCAATTGAAAACTGCTAAGCACTTTGTTATAATAATTAACTTATTATTTTTTGGTACAACAATTTAATACAAAATAAATATCTGCAGTAATAAATCATCAAAAAACTTATTTCAATCTTAATAACAAAATAAATCGTTGTCTTTCATACTATATTTTATAAAGGATAATTTTTTAAAATTTTTTTCAACTGATTTTTAATTTAATTAATTAATATGAGAATTCAAAAAAACAAAAAAAAAAAAAAAAAAAAAAACAGCGAACGATTTTACTTCTTTGCTTTAATTAAAAGTATAACAAACGGGTAGAAAAAAGTAGCGATGAAATAACTTTTTTGACGATATCTGACACAATTTTCTAGATCAAATAAATAACAAATAAATATTGTTGAATTTTAAGAGCACCAAACATTTTTAATATACTGCTGTGAAATATAATATTACAATTTAGTCAAAATTGTAGCTCCATTCATTTTTAATAATTGACAAGAATACTTCGGCAGACATAATTAAATTATAATTTTTTATAAAACAATAATTGTAACAATATTTATATATAAAATCTCTGAAATATTTATCAAAAATTTTGTTCTAAATTAGTTGGCACGCAATTCTTTTATAATGTCGCGAGCTTTTTGATAAATGCTCGAAATTTTTGGCTTTCTTGGTTTTCTTTCAGATCATATTTTCTCTTGAATAAGTATATATTTTCTTTCTTTATTTACCTTCTATACTTTATACGTTTCCTTTTCGCCTTTAATGTGTGCACAGAAATATCTAAAGAATTTTTATAATTTTTATTGACTTAGTTTTCTATCGTATTTTATAAATATTTTCCATTGGAATATTATAAGCATATATATGTAATATAAAAAATTCATTAAATTCAAAGTTATAAAAATTATTTTAAAATCACAATTTTTTTTATGGATAGTACTAGTGAAATTTATTGTACAGAATCTACATTACGGATAATATTAAAACAATGAATCGCGCATTGTAAAATTTATGAAAAAGGATTAATAAAGTTTATATTATTAAATTTATCGATGGTAACTATTGGCATAATATCTTATTCCCTTTGAAAAATAAAACGCAAAAAAATATATTTTCCATTACTTGTTTTATATCGCTGTTATTTTTCAATAAATTAAAAATGCTTTAATAATCAAATAAGCCGCGCTAAATCTCAATTATTACATCCGCTAAGAGAAAAAATTTATTCATGTCTCCCCTTTATATAGTGTACATTATTTATTCACACAATTCATACCTTTTCCGCTTTAATTTGCGTAAAATAAATTACACTTCGATCTTCGTTAAAATTTTACTATGTCGTATCTTTTTTTATTAAAAATTTTTATTTTACTTTTAAATACTTTAAATGACATATCTATTAAGATTAAAATTAAATAAAAATCATGAAACGTAAAATATTTAAAAAAATATATCATGCCTTTTTAATTATTAACAAGATATATTTAAAATTAATATTCTAAAATTATGATGACGTTATATAGATTACTTTATATATATTATATAGATTGTATGTTATATAGATTGCTTATAATAATACTTTTTATTAAATGCACTTATATAAAAAATTGTATTTAAAAGTCGCTTATTAAATAATTTTAACGTATTATTTTTAATAACTACATTATACCAATTAAATTTCGACCTTTAATAAATTAAATTTTATTGTTTTCTATCAAAACATGCCTTCTATATCTTATAATACAATAAAATTGTTTTAATTAAAATTTAAAGTTAAATTTGCAGTGAGTGCATAACGTTAAATATTAATATTATTTTGTACAAATGTGAATTCATGAAATAATTTCATTCAACTTAAATGTAATGCATTACTTTTTTAAATTAAACGGAAGTTTATTTTGATAGAATTAGATTTTATAAAACGTTCAAACGTTGCATTTATTTCGAAAATTACAATTTTCAAATATACATTGTACTACGAGATAATATAATATTTATATCGTTTATAAATTCTTAGCGATAAATAATAAATCATTAAACATTTTCAAATAAATAATATAATGAGAAATATTTTAATTCGATGACACTTTTAACGGAAATGAAAGCGATGAAATTTAATCGATCAATACTTTTCATGTGCAAAATCTTAGAAAAGGTAACAGATATGTATTCTTGGATGAATCCTAACGAGAATCACATTTTAGTTTTCCTTTGTAACAAAAACGAAAACTTTTTTCACACATCCGAGAATGAAACAAAGGAGAAACGAGATCTGAGATTTGTTCATCCCACGTATATCCACACGCATACACGTAAATTCAGAGAGACGCAGACATTTAGAGTATTTTCGTCGTTCGCAATTATCCTCCGGCATACAAGCTTAACTCTTCTTCTTCGCGGGCGCGTTTCATAATGTATACGAGGCTTCGCCCACACTCGATCTCTATACTCAATGTGTACGTAACCGGTGTAAGCGCTCTCTCTCTCTCTCTACTCGTCCCTTCGCTCAGTTGTCCATCGAACGGTTTACCTTGCGCGCAAATGTTAAAACGAGCCGACGTGACAATGCGTCTCTCTCTCTCTCTCTCTCTTGATTCGTTGACGTTCCCTGCCCCTCGATTATTACATGTTCGTGTATATGGACGAATTGTGTGAGAATTCCGTGATTTTTCTGGATGAAATTGGCACGAATTTTATCGATTTTGTTTAATTTTTTTTATTATTCTTCTTTTTTTTTTTTTTTTTTTTAAGAAAAAAATTCGTGTGTACATTTTTTATATACATGTCTTTATCGATTGTTAAGATATAGATAGAAAAAACAATTGAGTAAATCTGATACTATAGAGTAATGACGTTTTACGTTTGTTGGCGGAATGTTCTTTTTAGTTGCATTGACCGTCAAATTGTAAGATTTTTTTAATAATTAATCGGTTTTTCTTTTCTTCTTCAAAAGCACACGTATGTAGTATCGATTATCTTAATGAATAAGTGTAAACACGAATTTATATTCAACATTTAATCCAAGAGTTGTTCATTATTTCTCAAATTCAAAATAAATTAAAACTTTTTTTCCAATTTTCTACATTAAATTTTGTAACTTTCGATATTATATGTGTTTGCTGAATGCGTTGTTATTCAAATAAGTCACCTAATTAGACGCTTAGCTAACTAAATTACTTTGACAATTATCTTACGTCCGTTACTTTTGTTCGAAATTATATAAATTTTTTATCTTTAAGGAAGTACGTAAGTCATATCAACAAAAAGTTTCTTACCATTTGAATTTCAAATAGTTGCGGTGGAAAAATATTTGATTTACATAAATTTTATTTTATTCAACAATATTTATGTTTATTACTATCGAAAAAACTTTGTTAAAAATTTCATTTTATATGCGCTAGATTTATTCGATTAAGTTCCAAGTTGTTTTCCTAATTTTTTTTTGGACTAACTTCCATGCGATTAAGGATAACGGAAAAGTTTTAATGGTCTTGGTTTTTATTTTTTTTTTTCTTTGAAGTCAAAACTGTCCAAAACACATTGTGTGATAAATTATGTGAAGGTGAAGCTCTGCAAATTTTTTTTTTTTTTTTGTTCATACCAATCTGTAGTTGTTTGCTATTTACAATAAGTGTATTTTGATGTTCGTTTTAAGCTAATAAATACTGAATTTTAAGTGACTTTAGTCTATATTTTAAATGGATTAATTCGATGAAAATTAGCTTAAGGTATTGGTATTTCGTTTGAAAAAAAAAACAGTATTTTTTAAAATTACGTAAAAACAAATGTTATTTAGCTTGACAAATAAAAACTTATTAAAAATTAAAAAAAAAAAAATCAATTATTATTTTTTATTCTGTGCTAAAAAAAAATGTATGAATACATTTTATCTTTTTATAGGAATATACTTTAACAATAATGACAATTTTTTGTATTTACCTCGCAATTCAGTATACAGAACGTATATTGGTGAAATGGTGTCAACAATTTTTAAAAAGGAAATAACGACATCTTTACAAAAATCTTCGTTTTTTTTTTAAAAATGTTTCCATTTCTTTAATAAACAAAAATTAAAATAAAATTTTTCATATTTTGATTCACGCAATAGGAAAAAAATTATGAAACGTATGAATTAAGTTTAAATTTTTTTTTTTTTTTTTTTTTTTTTTTTTTTTTTTTTTTTTTTTTTTTTTTTTTAAATACGATCGATTCATGTTTGGCACTGACCCAAATTCCGACAAGTTACCTTTTGTGTTACATTAGTTTTTACCTTAAGCTTTCATTGAGAGAAAGATAATACATTTTTTTACTTTTGGAAAAGTTATAAAATGTAAACACGTTCAATATGTATTTTTGACAAGTTTGCAACATTAGGTAAATTACATAATACAACAATAACAACAACAACATTTGCTCACATATAATTTTTTCATCAATAAAGTTTCATAAATTTATTAAATTTTGAATGATCATTAGTTAAATAGTTAATTGAATATTTATACAATTTACTTGCCGCATATAGTACATGCCGCAATTTTTTATCAATGCAACTGTCCCAGATTCAAAAAGGTTCTTGGGATAAGTTATTTTATGTACCTAGACCAGAAAAATATCTGTTGAAATGATCAATCAATTGGAAATTCATTATACTGCAAATATTTTTTAACATAAATAACGCAAACTTTTAGATTACTATATAGTTAATATATTTATTAATAAATAGTTATTGTAGGGTATAAATTTAATTATCAGATGAGAATAACTTTTAACACATATTCATGTAATTCAATATTTTTAATATATATATAGGTAGTTTATCTAATAACATTAAAAATAACACTGATATTAAGTTGAAAATAACATAATATTCATAAAAATTATTATAAAAATAAAGAATAATGATAAATAATATTACTGACTTTAAATTAAACAAGATTCAATTTTATTCAGTTATTGATCTTAAAATTCTCTGGTATAATTGTTGATACAAGTGAATTTTAATTTATGAATAAAAAATCATTCAAGTAATAAATATTTTTATTTACACTCATATTTTTGAGATTGCTATTATATAAAATTATTCAAATTTCATTACTTTTTAGACAATTTTTATTTGGTTTATCGGAAGAAGCTGAATTATCACAATTACCGACATAGTTTTCTACTTTATCCTTACTTATTCATTATTTTTATCTTTTCCCACTGCTTAATAAATATATAATTAATAGAACGGCACACTTTACAAAAATTAAAGAACAATTTTATATTCTTGTATAGAAAAAAAAAATCGTGTATTATTTCTGTGTAAGCGATATAATGAGGATGAATTTAAAATCATTGAACTAGATTGCGAATAGGTTTTACTGAATTTCTTAGTATTTATCATATTTAACAATTAACTTTTCCTTTGAATTATTTTTACTAATATGATTATTAATTTTAGAAAAGTTATTATTGAAAAAGAAAGAACAAATAAATTTTACATTATGTTTAGATTATCTCCATAATTTATTACTATGATATAGATGCATTATTTAAATGTTGCAAGAGTTAATATTTCATTTTATTTACATCAATGGAACTGTTCATTTCTAGGTGCAATAATATTCTTAATTGTTAAAAAAAAAAATGCAACTTAAGTTATTCAATTAAAAAGATAGAATACAATTTACAAATTAATACTTATAATTTATAAATGTTATAATTAATTAAATAATTAAATTTAGATTAATAATCTTTGAAATTAGTAAAACTATGAGCGATCTGTAAACTATCACGAACAGCACGGTCCTGTGGCGCAACGGATAACGCGTCTGACTACGGATCAGAAGATTCCAGGTTCGAATCCTGGCAGGATCGTAACTTTTTTTTTCTTTTTTTAATAAATTTTTCATATTATCTTAATATCGTAGATACGATATTTCATGCAATTTTTCATATTTTTAAACATTGATATATTTTTTTTTTTTTTCCATCGCAACGTATAATATATGTTATGTTATGCTTGGTCAAGCTCTGCGAATTTCGTAACACGCATTATAGAAGCGAAGATAAAAGTGAATGTCGGTTCGTACACGACCTTTTATTAGTTACCTATAGTACCAATAGGTTATAATGCATAGCTACTTGTTTTTCAAATAAATTATTGCACTTTTGCTATTTATTTTTTATATTGCATTAAGAATTGCAAAGTGATATGTTAATATAAAATTTATTTAAAGAACACTGCTGAATGTATTCTAAAAAATTAATTTTCTTATTGAATAAAGTAGTTCTTTTTTAACTTTAGGAATGAAACTTAAATTTCAAGCGATTCAAAATAATTAATTCTAATTGTTAAATTATTAATAATTTTTACCAAAAATATGAAATAATAATAAAATATTAAAGAAAATAGTATCGTATGAGCCGCAACTTTGACGGTTACTCAAACTAGCGTTCGCGGTGCTCCCACGTCACTGGTACTTATACATTATCATTTTACATTATTATCATACACTATTTTTTTATCATCTTAAAAACACGTAAATTAATAATTACATAATAATAATTGCATTGGTAATCAAAATTAAATCGTTCTTTATTGGACCTATTCAATTTTCCGAATAATTAAATATACTGTATCGTCATTTTTCATGGAGCTTTTTCTACTGGTTTTTTTTTTTTTTTTTTTTTTTGCATCTCTGAAAACATTGATAAGTTATCTAAAATAAACACTAAATTTTATGTTATATAATATAAAATGTACTACTTTTAACTAAGTGATTTTGAATAGAGTTTGAAAATGTACTTTTGTTTATGTGTACATTTTTTTTAAATTATAATAGATTGTAAGATTGTATATCAGTTGAATCAAAATCGTTTATCGCGATATTTTTCAACGAATAAAATATGACGTAATTAAAAAAATTCTGAAAGGAATGGTAATTTTGTACGGATGACATCCGGTAAGTACAATGATAATGTAGCGGCACGAATAAGACTAGCCATATACACATATACTAAGTGATCAAGTAGCAAAAAACATAAGGACCTTGACAAACGAGTATTACGCGCCGCTCAAGGGTCTTACACGTGCTTACGTGAGCCAATTCCTTTACTTGTCGACGGCGCGTTGTATTTTTCAGGTCTATTTAGGATTTTGATAAAAATTGGACGCTTATCGGCTGTTTAAATATTTTCATCAAGACCATATATGATATGATTTATTAGTCCTAATAAGAGATGCGAAATGGCGTGGATCGGGAGCGTAAGATGTAACAGACGATTGTAGACACATCTTCAACTAAAAATATAATTATTTTTAGTATTTGTAATATTTTATTATTCAAAATCGTCAAATAAGAAGATTTTTTAACGTAGAGAACGTTAAAATATTGTTCGGACCGTTTCCGTGCCCGTTTATCTATATTTTTTACGTTCACAATAATCATTTAATTTTAAATATCTAACAAACACCGATGATTTCCTTAAAAAATTTAACAGCCTCGGTCAAATTTTCAGCTCTGCTTAAAAAATTTAAACGCACGCGTCGGTCCTGTGGCGCAACGGATAACGCGTCTGACTACGGATCAGAAGATTCCAGGTTCGAATCCTGGCAGGATCGTCACTTTTTTCTTTTTTTTTTTTTTTTTTGCTATTGAATCGCGTTTATCGATAATCTTCTTTAATTACATCGATATAAAATCTGACTAAAAATGAAATATGTCCTGATAATATATAAAGCGTAGGATTATTACGCGGCCTCTAAGAGTTTTTTTTTTTTTTTTTTTTTTTTTTTTGAAAAATCCATGCATTTTTGCTGTACTTAATCGCTCGATTTTAGTGGCTTAACAAGATTCTTGCAAATTTGTCATTGGTTTTTGATGCCTTACAGATTTAACGATCAGAGCCATACGTTTTTTCTATTTGTGAAAAAAATGTACTATTCGTTTAAAAGTACACAATTTACGCGGTATAGTTTAGACAATGAAGTTTTCGCATTAAGTAGAAAATGATCAGATACATTTAATGACAGATGTAATGAAATTAGTAAATAATAATCAAACAGCATTGATTCAATAAGATTAATAAAATTTATTTTTATAATTTATAAACTATACGCATCATAATTAAAAAATAAAATGTTTTTTAACATTACACTAATATCGATGTGTAACCAACTTTTCATGAGCTATTTTCGAGTCCTACGTTAGGATCTAAACAGAATATCGGATTCGTCCCAAATGATAACTTTATATTTATTAAAAATATTATTTATAAATAAAACACATGAGCGTCCGATTCACCCCTGTGTCGGTAGAAAATTTTCGATACATCGCGGTCCTGTGGCGCAACGGATAACGCGTCTGACTACGGATCAGAAGATTCCAGGTTCGAATCCTGGCAGGATCGATATTCTTTTTTGCTTTTGAATAATTATTTTCATTTTTTCTTAATTTAATTAATCATAATTTCTAATATTTTATTATTTTATTTCATTTTTTTTTTTTTTTCAATTTAAAAACTTATTATTTGTGTGTATAGATCATTATGTGTGTATAACATACAAGTAGTCGTGATACGAATTAAAGTAATCAAAACGATATTGAATACTTACATAATATTTCAAAACTCTTTTATTCGTAAATATTTATAAATTAAATTAAACAATTCTATCGTGGAATTTACGTTAGACATTTCTTGATAAAATGTATAGACGCGATTTCTGTATAAACATTGTAACATAAGTCTCTTTCATTCAACCGAAGTTTAATGATATTTATTTACGAGTGCAATATTACGTAAAATACTAATGTGCTTAATATTTATATTAATTTTCCATTATTCTCGATTTTTATTTCGCAAAATATATATTTTAATAAAAAAAATATCGCTTCGATCGAAATTCCCATTGCTAATAACATGTCTGCTATTTTGAGACTCGCTTCTTATAGATGCCTGACAGTCTGGAATTTTGGAAAAAACAAAACTGCGCGATTTCGAACTAAAATAGCTAAACTACATGCTCCCGTAGTTTCTGCATAAATTTAGGATTGAATTTTATAACATATTTATAACGCTGATAAATTTTTCAAAATTTCTCCTCAAATCTTATTGTTAGTTATGTCTTTGCATAAGTTCAATGTTAAAACAATTTCTTTATTGTAAATTATTAGAAATATCGATCATTAGAAATGATAAAGAGTCTTATAATTCAGTTTTAATTTTTATCGTTCAATTAACATTTTTATAGAAAATCGTTTAATAAGTAAAAACTGTAAGCAATCGTATCTCGTTTCAAGTAATATTAACAAATCGCGACAACCATAACAAAAGAATGTAAACAATGTACCGTAACAGCAGAATAAAAGGATTGGAAAAAAAAAAAAAAAAAAAAAAGAAGAAGAAGAAAGTAGAAAGAAAGAAATAATAAAGAAAGCATAAGCGACAGTTTATACAAAGCCAAAAAGGTATTTTTTTTTTTTTTTTTTTTTTTTTTTTTTTTTTTTTTTTTTTTTTTTTTTTTTTTTTTTTTTTTTTCCAGTGCGATTCCGGGGAGTAACGAAGCACGGTTTATACTACAGTGTTCGCGCTAGCGCCGACGGTTTAAAAAGTATATTTTTAGCGCGCAAACTAACATGCGCGCACATTCCCCGGACGCACACGACAAAGCCGTAAGTGCGCTCGCGCGCACCCGTTCAGTTTGTATACCGCACACTCGCGATCGCGACGGACGAGGTGCATTACTTTTACGCGATGGCTTTGACGGCGGGTTTGCCTTTTTTTTTTTTTTTTTTTTTTTTTCTTTTCGTTGACAGCTCTCGGCACGGGTAAATCTACGCGTTGCACAACTCCAATGCGCGAATGGGAGATTGAGTCTAAACTCGGCCGAGAGAAAAAGGGAGGGAGAGAGAGAGAGAGAGAGAATTGCAGCAGGGTTAACGCGATAAAACTTGCTACGAATGCTTTTGCGAATTGAAATTCTTTTTTTAAGAGACTTTCTTTGTTACTCTGTAGATATATACATGCACGTATTCGCGATTGAGTAACGGATGACTTTTGACTTTTTGAACGCTGTTGAAGAGCTACGGCTTTCTAGGTCTTCGCTTTTGTAAAAAAAATTATTTGCGTTGTGCATTTTTTGATTTCATTGTCTTTCTTACTCACCCACTCTCCCTTTTTTTTTTTTAATCCATTGGATTTTGTAATTTTCAAAACGTACGGTTCGTTTTTTATTTTTTCGTATGATATATTTTAAAAAATATGCACGTTTATAATTAACTATTTAAATGCGGCTATTTAAAATTGTTTTATGTTATTTGTCAAATTTCATTTTCATCCGCGTAAATGTTTTTGAGTATTATTTTATTTTAACGAGTTTTTTTCTTTTTTTTTTTTTTTTTTTTTTTTTTCGTTTTTCCGGCGTAGTTTTGTTTGGACTCAAACTTTAGCGACAATGTTGTATGAGATAAAACTAAGTGGCTAAATTTATTTTATTAAATCCTAAATTTTAATACTATAGTTTAAGAAAAAAAAAAAAAATAAAAATAAAATAAAACAATAGTATATATTAAGCAATATAATTATGTCCTTATTTTACCTTTAATTTTTTAATATAATTATTAATTTTATTGAGTCTCACGTAAATAGAAATTAAAAAAAAAAGTTTAGTTGATTATCCTTGTTTTAACGTAATTTTACGATGACAGTTTCTCCTCTGGCATTGAATAATTGCTTTGCTGTTATTCGAAGCAGAACGTTTTTGTCTTGATGGCTTTTTTTTTTTACATTAAAACAACAATGATTATTTTTCTTCATTTAACAAATCCATTCAACAATTTTTATAAACTCTTATATTCTATAAAGATAGTACTGACAAGCATGTATGAAAAAAAAAAAAATAAGAAACAAAATTTTAATTTACTTCGCGGTTCACAATTTTTTGACGCTTATTATACGCGTGAAATTTTCATGTCGTCGGAAAATAAAACCATTTACATAATAAAATTGCACGAAGAAAAATCGAATCTACGAAAAAAAAATTCATATGTAAGCGGTTTAATGATTGCGCTCGCAATTTACTCTCCTTATGAAAACTACATCGAATAAGGAAGTTTACGATATAGTCGTATCTCTTCAATACCATCTAAGCATTTTAAAAAATAATAAATTTTTTTTATTAATGAATAGCTTATTCATGCCACAAAATAGCGCACGTAACTTCCGGTACACTGAATTTGTTGTTTTTTTTTTTTTTTTTTTTTTTTTTTTTTTTTTTTAAGTTCAAGGAAGTTGATTATTTGATGAAGTAATTTTACAAATTTATTGAAAATATTAAATTGACTTTCTAAAAAAAAAGTCTATGAAACTTATGATAGTCAAGTAGGTTTTATTAATTAAAATCGTAAAGAAATATCTATCACATAGTATTTGTTTTTAAAATTAAAAATAATCATGCTTCAAAGCAAAAATTTTAACTTTCACTTCTATCCATTCGACTGTAGTTTTATTTAATACTATATTATTATGGAATTACTCTAACAATCATAAAAATTAACGCAAATAATATGAAATTTGCGTTAAAATTACTTCGTTAAAAAAACGATGTGGATTCTCACTTTACAAAGTTACGAAATATATACATTATTGTATAAGCAATGGCAATTTCGTACTTTGAAACTAAACATCGCTTTATCGTAATAATACTTTATTAGTTGAAACTTATCCATGTAACACGGAGGATTAAAAAATTTACGGTTTCAACGTCGTTAAAAATTGAAATTTGAAAGAACTTTAAAATTCGTGCTTGGAAACTATTGTTTAATATTCAAAAGTTTGTCGATGTTAAATTAGTTTTTACATTAAGTTAAAATATTTAAAAAAAAAAAAAAACAAAAAACAAAAAAAAACTTTATATCGATAATAAATAATATCAATGATTATAAAATGAATAAATCAAAAAATAATACAGAACTAGAAGGTATTATAAAAATGTTTTTTTCATTTCTAAATTAGTTAATTTAAAATGTTACACTGTACTACTTGACTTTTGTATGCCGAAAGCATTTTCACACAAAACAAAGAACTTTTTATCTTTGTACTACATCATTATTACCAAATATTTTTCTGCACATTTTTTTAAATAATATATGAATAATTACCGAACGTACGTGAGAAACTAAAAAAAAAAAAAAAAAAAGATATATGTACACGGATTAATATGTATACGGATATTAAATAGGACGTTCTGTTTTACAGATAAACATAACAAAATTAAGATTTTTTTTATTGGAACAATATTTACTTCTTGAATTTTAACAAGACTGACGATTATTTCCAAATATTTACACGACAATGATGTAATTCATATTTACTGGTACATATTTGCATTATATCTAAAAAATGGATCATGTATAAACTTTCTACAGCAATGTATTCTATGTGCTGTATCATAAATACGACGTATCGTATGAGTTCGAGTAACCAATACATTTACACGTTTAATTAATACCATATCGGATAAATTTATTATCAAAGATAAATAATTTTATAAACAAAGTCAAACTCAAAAATATCGCCTAAAATTCTAACCTCCATAAAACTCTACGAATATCTCTCAAAAAGTAAAAGTACAATAAAAAGAAAAAATTACAACGTGGATTTTAAAATTCGCATACTCGAGCGTTTTCATCATCGACAAAAAAAAAAAAATAAATAAAAAAAAAATCGTCAAGCTAAAAAATATAATAAAAAAAAAAAAAAAAAAAAAAAAACAGCAGACGCTTGGCTCTCATTCGTGCTACTCCGCCATCAGGGCCAGTTTGTCTCGAGCGAAGAGCAGCAGATAGCGCGGATTAAACACGTAAGTATACGCTACTCTCGGGTTATTACCACGTCGGTGGAAATAAGGAGACTAGTTTCTCTCTCTCTCTCTCTCTCTCTCTCTCTCTCTCGCTTCAGAGCAATCCGTCACGATTTCATTCCCCCGTCTGCGATTCGCTTCCGTGCATTTTCCGCGTGTGCGTTCTTCTTTTTTATTTTCTCTGGTGTATATATATGTATATGTACGTTTTTTACTCGTCTTTTCTCTTATTTTTCATTTCTTTTATTTTTGTCGCTCCTCGAGAAGCTTAATTGGGCTGCGACGCGAATTGTTGTACCGACTCGATCCGGGATGATGGATTTTTGTCATTGCAGGTCGTTAGCCCCGGTGGACTGTTAACCGAGGAAAATGATTTTGCCGCATGGTGTAATTAGTATTTTAGAATCCGGTCGCGTTATCGTTTTAACGTAATTACTTTCGAAAGATAAGCGTTGTCGTATTGTCTTTTTATGTATTTAATTTCGAAATCCCGCAAGCTTAATGTAATGGAATATAAATAGATTTTAAATGTTTTTAATTTTTATAAGTTTTATTGACGAGTCATGCATTAATTAGATGATTTTAAGCGACAAAGTACATACTTAATATTTTAATAAACTAAAGAAAAATTATTTTTTATTAAAAATATAAATTTAGCACCTAATTCATTTAAGAAAGGTAATTTTTTAAAACATATTTATTTTATTAAAAATGATAAAGAATTAATATTTTAAATACAAATAAAAATTTGATAGAATAATTTTATGCGCTTTATTTATACTTATAAAATTTATAATTCCTGGCAATCGATCAAAAACTTTATTGTAAATTCTATCGGTAGTTTTAGGGAAAATACTTTGTATCCGTGTATTTATCTTTTAGTTTTGTAGATAAAAGTTTGAGATTAATTTATTTACTTTTCTCTCAAGCTCAACTTCATTTTATTCGTTTACGTTGCATAAATTTTTAATTTATTAAATTGCAAAATTTAAAAATGTTTAAATTCATTTTCTCAATAATTTTTGCAACTTTGAATGTAAAAATAAATACAAAAAAAACCATTCGCAATAAAAATTATTTGCTTAAGATGCTGATTTTATTGTGCAATAACGTGTTTTTTTTTTTTTTTTTTTTTTTTTTTTATTATTGATGCTAAGCCTCAATTAATTACTGTCGCGGATTATTAGAAAATCCGATTACACTTGTTAGAGTAATACTGAATCATTTGAACTTCTCAGCTATACCGCGAGAACAAAATTAAAAAATACGTAATGAGTATTACTATATCTCAACATAGAAAAATACAAAGATTATAATACTTGAATCTTTAACGTTTAAAGTTATGTGCGATATATTTTACTTTTTGTTTATAATATCAAATGAATAACATTAATGAGATGAGTAAATATATAAAGATGTATGTTTTTACATTGAATTAATACCACAACCATGTATGAGCGCATTACTTTAAAATAGCTATTCGTGCGACTTGATGCATTGTTTCTTTTATGTAGTCGCGCACTTACGTAATACCAACAATAAATTTGTAATTACCTATTACATAAACATTTCCGTGTTTCTAAGTGTGCCTTAAAACTTGATTATTTTTTTTTCTTTTTTTGTTTGTTGATTCAAAATAGTGCCTTTTATAAAAAAAAAAAAAAAAATATATGTATATATATATATATATTATATGTAATTATTTATCTTTTTTTAAATTTTTTAATCAAATATGCATTACGTCTATTTAATTATTAAATTAAAAAATTGACGGAATTTATTTTACGAGTAAAAAAATGTAATTTTTTTGTTTTTTATTTACCTAAACTTCTTTAATAAAATTTTTCCGCAAAATTTAAAATTCATTCGTATCGTACAAAAAAAAAAAAAAAAAAAAAAAGCCCGCTTCAAATAATCGCGTTACCAAACTCTGTCCCCTTAGAGCATCTAGAAGCAATCAAACCTTAACGAAAGATTTTCAATCAGTTCTGGTAAAAAAGCAAAACGAAAAACGCTTCGCGCTCCCTGCACGAATCGGCCCTTGAAATCGCTTTTCGACGCAGACGCAAAGAGAAAACATGAGCGTCATTTACACAGTACATACAGCCACACACACACACACACAAATTCACAGGCATACAGACGTGCGCGCGCATTTTCAGACCCACTTATATACATATATATACAGAGAGATCTCGGAAACCCTAGAGCGTGACTTTTCACGTTATGCATTGCGCCGCAGCAACTTGCTCGTCGCGGACGCAATTATGACCAATTATATACCGATACCGACGCGTCAATTTGTAAATAAATTTTACGCTTACACTTTTGCGCTTCGTTGCATTTGTTATATCGATTATGTGTATCAGTTTGTCGTAGTAATTGCAATTCAATTGACATACTTGTTATATACTTAGCGCTTGCTTATCACGCGGTCGTGTAAAAGTTTTTTGTTGCCGATTTTAAAAAACCAAAATATATATTTATACCGAAATCCTTGAGCAAACATCGATTTAATTACAAGATGGAAATTTTTACATCGACTCAAGCTTACTTTACTCTCCGTAATTGATTAAGATTTTAATACCGATTGTATCTAAAAATTGGCTGTTACTTTTTGATCGTTACGTCCTTTTTGCTGTTACACAACCGTAATACGTTTTAGACACGATGTTATTGTTGTAATATAGGCAATGCAAATTGATCTTTACAAATATATTTATCGCATTTATAAAGGATACATTACTACGTTCTTTTCATCTGATTTTTCAAAAAATGGATATCAATGCAAACATTAAATTTATCGGTACATTTATCATTATTATTTATTCATTGGAAATATCATTAACTCCGATAATAATTAATTATTTCAAACGTCGTTCGTATAATTATTCTTAATAAAATAAATGATGTAACTTTTAATTTTCAAATTTAACGAAAAATCGATACCAGAATCATTCGATCTAATCTGCAAATTAAGGTGACAATCGATATTTTTTGAAAGAATAAAGAAACGCTGCTAAAGAGAAAATTTCATTAAGCCCCTTGAGGGTTTAATGAAACTACTAACTTATCTTCAAGTTCACAATTTATGCGAGAATCCATCTGCTGAAAGGGACTATTGCGATCGGAGTTTCAAAATTGATTTTGCAATAATGCAATTACACCGTGTTGCTAATGTTATCTACTCCCATGTGTGTCTTTATATATATATATATATTATGCGAATTGTAAATAATTATATATATATATATATATATATAATTATTTTGAACTTTTAAAGAGGTATAATATTGCATTAGACGCGGCTTCTTTACAAACGAATAAACGTGTATTATTTTTTTTTAAAGAACAATGAATTTTTCAATTAAAATAACTGAAAAGGTTATCGATAATTTAATCAGTAATCGATTTAAATATTATAGATAATAAAAATTGTCTGTAGATTAGATAACAGTATCCCAAAAAGTCAATTTCAAAAATAAATATTCAACGCAATTGCTTATACGATAAAACGAAATAAATATTTTTTTTTTTTTACAAAACTTCAATTGATCGAGTAACATATGTACACGACTTTTTAAGGCGTGGATTTTATGTCGCTTTGAACAAACATTTATTCGATATCAAAAGTACCCTCGCAATTCGCGCAAATACAAAGCCAAACAAAAAAGGCACTTTAAACCTTATCGAAAATTTTATCGATCTAACCGTTTTTACAGCGTGTAAATAAACGTGCTTGAATCATTAAGTACAAATAAAAAAAAAAAAAAAAAAAAAAAAAAAAAAAAAAAAAAAAGAAATAAAGAAGCAGGCGTTTCGAATATTTAGCTCCAGTACTACTTAGCTCCCGCATACAATACGTGCATCGAATCGAGCACGAATTCGAATCGTTTCCTTCCCTCCCCCTTCTCTCTCTTCTTCCTTCATGCGCGTATACGCGCCGTAAGAATCTTACAAGTAAAATTAAATCCGATTGACGTCGCGCGACCTAATTCGTGTCCCACATTGTAAAGTTCGCTCTTCAGGTGGTTTCTTTCGAACTTTTTTATTTTGGAACGAATTTTGTCGGACTAGCCAACGTGAAAAGATTTATAAAACGCATTCGTTTTTAATGGTGAATGTACGGTTTTTCGTTCGGCTGATTATGCGAATTGTAAATAAAAAAAAATTTACGTTACCGGTTAATGGAATGTTTACTTTTCTATAAGTTTAATTTATTTTAGTTATAAGACAGTGGGAGAAGGAACGCTTTGAACAAATTTTACGCAATAAGCGTTGGATTTTACGAACTTTGGACACTTTTTTAGTAACGATTTAAAGTTCATTTGCATTTAAATTAAAGAACGAACTTTTTTTATCATCGGCAATTTGCGCGGTATATTTTCATCGATGTATATTGACACATCGTATGATTCTTCTACAATAATTATATCTTTTTACCATAAATCTACGATATTACTTATAATACTTAACTTTAATTTCAACAAAAAAAAAAGAAAAAATAATCAATTATGTCTTAATCGTTGCAATTAAAAAAATTTATATACATAAATATATATATATATATATATATAATTTAAAATCCTAAATTGCAGCGCTTAGACGACAAGATTTACCGATACACTGGGCATATTTCCCAAAACCGTAAAGCTGACGCGGTTTATTAACGAGCCAAGTTTAAAATAATCAACGTCGATCGCCGTCTTTCCTTTTACCGCGTAGTGTCTATAATGCAAAGTCTAAACATACTCGATGAGAGAAAAAAAAAAAAAAAAAAAAAAAAAAATTAGAAGAAAGAATAACCGAGCCAAAGCGAATCCTAAACAAATCGTCGCGTACGCACATACGTACGTAACTCGGTTAGCAATATAGCGGATCAACGGAAATCGGCAACTGCACTCACAATTCTATTCGAGCTATCAGGTGTATATACTCATAAACGCACGCGCGAATCTTTTCCGCGTTCGACGATAAAAATAAGAACACGCGGGGCGAATCGATCGCCGGCAGATCGATTAGATTAGATTAGAGTTTGCGCCGGCCGCTCGCGAGTGATCTCTCAGTAGTGTACTCGTACGTCCGTCGTCGTCGATTTTATCGAAGCAGCGAGGTTTTTTACCTTCCTTCCATTTTTTTTTTTTTTTTTTTTTTTTTTTTTTTTTTTTTTTTTTTTTTTTTTTTTTTTTTTATTTCGACACGCGTTAAGTACCCGGTGTCCTTTAAAAACTCGGCCGATTTGTTCAAGAGGGATTTTTTAATTTTTCTTTAGTTGAGTGAGTAAAAGATGTTTCTTGTTTTTTTCTTTTTAACACTAGATTGCCGGAGCAAGTCAATTTGACTCATTTGTGATTTTAAAAATCTGCGGAAAATATATTTTAAAAACAAAATTTATGTGTAAAAATTGTTTTGAATGAAGTTTCTTTAAAATAGAATTGTATTTAAAACATTTTTAACATAGATATTTTGTTTTAAAATATATTTTCAGCAGATTTTTAAAATCATAAATGAGTCAAATTGACTTGCTGCGGCAATCTAGTGTTAAGATTAGGGAAATGAGCGTTTTTTAAAACAATGATACTTTGATAAAAGAGTCATATTTCTGAATATCTTTTTTAATAGAAAAAAAAAAAAAAAAAAAAAAAAGTAAATTAACAATTATTAAATGAACAATGTCAACAGTCATGTGTTTAACGTAAAAATTAATACTTAGCTAATTAATCTAATAACGAAATTCCATATCGGGTGTATTATCAACTGCTTTATATATAATTAATTTTTTTTTATGGATAGCAATATTTACAATTTAAAAAAAAAAGGCGGTAGTCATTAAATTTTAATTATATAAATTAATCCGATTACACAAAGTCAAACGGTGACAGTTTTCGAATACCCCAAAGTAAATTTAAGTTTTCAAAATAAATTTAACCAATGTACTGCAAACGTTATCAAATTAACCAAATTATATTTTATACGATCGTTTAAAAAAAAAAAAAAAAAAAAAAAAAAAAAAAAAAAAAAAAAAAAAAAAAAAAAAAATCGAGCGTGCGTCTACAGCTTGAATTTATTCGAGTCGGACGTCTTTCAATTACGGCGTCGAAGTAATTTAACGGCGTTGACGTTGGATATACGTTCAAGCGTGAATGAGAGAAAGTGAACTTATAGACGTCGAGTATATGATCTTATGTTGAAAGTGAAAGAAAAAGAGGATAGTATGACTTTGCAAAGGAAACAAACTGGTATAAAACAAGTAGACTTGGATTATCGAATGATAGTATGTAATATTCTATTTCTTCTTCGGTTTCAACTTAATCATAGAGACGACGTTTCGAAACGCTCGCATATCGCTACGGCATCGATTGTTTCTATTTACTTTGAGTACAATATGTATTCGTCAGAGATAATATACTTTGAAACATTTGCAACGCGTGTATTGGTGTTTTGAAATACGTAGATCTGATTGTCTGCATTGAAAGTCACCATTGTAAAAAAAAAAATATATATATATATATATATATATATATATATATATAGTATCGTTGTAAAAATAAAGAACGGAATAAAAAAATTTATCTATAAAAATACTCGTAATTTTTTTTTTTTACAATTGTATACAAAAATCAAATGCCGTTTTTCTCTAATCGATAAGACTATTTGTTTTCAATTTTTACCATAATCGCGTGAATAAAATTTAAAAAATTCAAATAATAATGCAGCACACTTAACATAATTATTTTGAATAAGATCGCTCAACTGCTCATTATTTTGTGTACGAAAGATGATCTAGACCTCGCATCGATAATTTATTATTCCGATTAATTAGGTAGGTTAAGTGCCGCTTGAATTTTCTCCACAAAATTCAACGAGAATTTCACTTCGTTTCGAAAAGCGTATAACGTTTGTTTATTTTTTAAATGAAACTCAATCGCCAGCTCAAGATCGCGTTACAAAGTTCATGATTTCAAAAACTTATATATATATATATATATATATATATTGTATGAAACAAAAGTTTTGTAAAATAGAAAGTGGAAGCGTAATTTACTTTATTTCAAGATATTGCTAATATTCACGATAATGTGATTGCCTTAATGCAATCACAACGTTTGTAACTCACGGCGGTATTTTGATGTTAAGTTTTCGTTGAATCGTAGCAATTTATTGCTTCGGTTTATTTCACAACGCATTTATATTTTATCGTTTAAATTTCCTGTTAATTAAGAATTTAATAAATCACCTTCCATATTTTTCCTTACGTATTTAACGAAAAGTAAAAAAGAAAAAAAAAAAAAAAAAAAAAAAGTATTTTCCGTTAAATATTAAAAATTTCCATTCATTAGCAACAACTTCCAATAAAAACGTCAACGTTGTACACCATTATTAATTTCTCTATGCGTGACTCACTCGGACGAAATTCATTTTCACGCTTACGCACACCTTAACAACGCAAATAGTTAGATAAACACGAGATAAAAAATAAGCTTTTTATACACCATCGGTGATTCAACTCTCACGCGTCAAAGTAATTTATAAAAGTCGATCAGCGATCGTTTAACGTCTTATTTTTCGTCGCACGTATTTATTTTTCCGCGCATGAAAAGATTCATTAAAACCTAAGAGATGGATTGAAGCTACCGTCGCGCCGTGAAACTCGCGTACTTGAATCTACAATACTTAAACTCCCGCACGGTAAATCGGGGACTTTTGTTAACCGCTCGCCTTATTGAGGCTAAAAATTACGGACGAGAAAATTGCGACATCCTTTACTTCCTCCGTCGCCGCGGTTTCGTGACTCTTTTGCCTTTCAAATATATCCGTGCTTGTCATGAACTTTAAGAATATTGCTGTATAAAATTGAGACGATTTTTTTTTTTTTTTTTTTTTTTTTTTTTTTTTTTTTTTTTAGAAACCATTTAAACTAGTTGAAATGAGAAATCTGATGCGAAGAATTGAATAATTGTGACAATTATTTTAATTGCTTTAAGGTCGAATTAACAATCTTTGAATAAATTATTTAATTATAACGCGCTTATTATCTTTAATTTTATCATTAGATATGTACTACAATGAAACAATAAATGCATCTTTAAATTAATTTTTTAAGTTTACATATTATCAATTTTCTTATGTTTATAATTTTTATTTACACTGACGTTTATAAGTAACTGATGGCGATTATATAATATGAGAGTATATTTTTACGATATTTTTCCTAAATATTATGACAAAATATGAGAATGAAATTTTTAGCAAATGCTACATCTCGAAAAATTTTAGTATCTATTGTCTATTGTCTGATATTGGATGAAAATCACATTCGTATTATATAACTAATTTTTAACCATTACTCATGACATAAAATCGTTAAAATAATAATAAAATTTTCAAATTTCATTTAAAAAATCTTCATTGTTACGCTCTTTGAAAATTTTTTACTCAAAGAATTTTCTCACCTCGTCCAAAGTACTCTCGAATGCAGTATTCGATTGAACAATAACCCAAGGATACTTAAGAAGACTCTCTTTAGTTTTAAAAATTTAAAAATTTCTTTGTTTTTTCACTTATTTTTAATAACTCGCGACGATGTACCTATAGATTTTTCTCCAATAGGTATACCGCATAAAACTTTTAAGATTGTATCTTAACAAGGTCTGCAGCGTAGCAGATTTCCATTGAACAACTAAATTAATATTATATTACGCTTCTTTTATTATTATTATTATTGTTATTATTATTATTTTTTTTTTTTTTTCTAAAGTACTTTCTTCAAGGACGACGAAGCAAATTTTTCGCTCGGCGGTATTCCGTATCACTCGGGCTTTATCTTTTACTTTTTTTTTCTTTTCGATAACAGTTTTTCATTAAGTACAAAATTTTCTAAATAGATCGTTCGACGAAATAATTATCCCTTAGCTACTTTTCCGCGCAATTTAATACGCTGCGTAATTCGTTCGTTGAATAAAAAGTATATAGTTATATGTATATTGGGAGAGAATATATGGAGAGGAAGACTCACTCTCGAACGAAATTTAACTAAATGCGAAGCAGCGAACATCCAAACAACGAAATTGCCTTCGGCACAAACACCCACATACACACACACACACACACACACACACACACACACACACGCGCACATCCTACCACCGTATCTTTTATTTCCTCTCTGTGCGCCACGCCTCAAGCGCGATGTGTGCCGGCGGCTCCTCTTTTGTCAATTTTTTTTTTTTTTTTCTTTTTCTTTTCTCTTTCCTCTTTTTTCGCGCTCTCTTTGCTTCCTCCTCTTCTCTCTCTCTCTCTCTCTCTCTTTCTCGTCGCCCATAGGCGCGATCTGTTCCTCTCTGCTGGACGACGTCACGGAAGCGTGACCATCGGCCTCCGGTGACCCAACTGTTAGTGCGATCTAAGCCTCGAGATAAGGAATTGTAGGCGGACCAAATTAGGATGTAACTTTGTTCTTATTTTAGTTTATTTATACGAATGGAAATAGGATAAAGATGCGGAAGGATATGAGAGGATATTTGATGGATTTCTTCGAGTTTCAATTTGCTTTGTTGTCCTTTTTTTCTTTTTTATTTTTTTATCGATGCGATTTCAAAAAGGACTTTTATTTAAACAGTTTTTTTTTCTCAGATAATGTACGCTTCACTGTGTTGATAAAATTTTTTTGCATTCGTTTAAATTAATTGCCATACGTTTAAAGTCAAATTTGTATTGAAATAAATAGTGAATTTTCTTATGGACTTTACTTTGCAGTTTTTTTCTACGCATATTCTAATCGACGTAAATAATTTAAATAAAAAATATTAATTTTAACATGAATAATTAATTTTCAAAAATTTTTATTTCACTTTATTTTAAGTAAATATTATCGTAAAAGCTCTTCAAAAAATTTTACACTTTATCCAAGTTATTAATTTAAAAATATAAATTAAATCAGGAAAAATTTCTTAATTAAAAAGTACTCATTGAAATTAAAATAGCTGAAAAATAATTTTTTTTTTTTTTTTTTGCTTTAAACAAAAACACGTTAATGCACTTTAAAATATGGTTAACAAATTTTTCAAACTATATTTTACATTACATTATGTATATTTTTTAATAAATTAATTAGAATAATTATTTAAAGTAGAAAATTGAAAACTTTTGAGAAAATTTATAGGAAATTATTTGTAGGTCAAGGAGTAAAACATTCAACGACATTTTTTTACTGTTAATGCATGAAAAAATTATTAAAAAGTATTCTCAACTTAATCGTATGATTTATAATTTTATCAAATTTATCTGTAAAATTTAGATTGAATAAACAAATGATAATATTTTATTTACTTAGGATTATATTAATATTCAAATTCTTCAGCAGATGTTTTTGCATAATTTTTCAATACTTAGCAAAGACCTTCGGGTAAAAAAAAAAAGGTATCGTTACATAATAAACTTTAACTTTTAACTCTAATTCGGATTTTTAAAATATATCAGACTTTAATCCACGTTTATATAAAAAGACAATGGATTGTGTCGAAGTACCGTCTCTTTAGTCATGTAACACCGAAAAATATATATACGAGTAAAAAAATAACGAAACTTTATTTAAATTTGCGACATTTTACTTAAAAATTACGACAATAAAACAGATTACACGTAACGCATTGCAATATAAATTATCGGCGCAATTTTTGCGTTACGTAATTTAGCTTGTTAATTATCTTACAAGCGCCGAACGAAATTAGAAAGTATGATTTGTTGCATTTAGTGAATTTTTCACGGCGAACGAATGTTAGCCGTCTTGCGATATACGTTTCGTTAACTTAACTCGATGACGTCAAAAATTATTTAAAATATCCGCACGAGCAACATTTTTAAATTTAGCTTGGAAAAATGAGAGAGGAAAAAAATTATCCCGGTAAATGGTTACTTTAGCCGCTCGCCCGCTAACTGCGTGCAATTATTGCCGGCGTTTTTCTTTGAATCCTTTACACTGTTTTTTAAAAACGAAGATGAAATAAGGTGAAATTTTCTTTGCATATATACGATGTTAAATTTATTGATTTGAAATTTCACAAAAACGTCAATTATTCATTTATACGAATTTAATAAAAACATAAATTCGACATAAAATTTAAGTAATTTATCACCTAATCGAGTGTAGTTTAGTCATTAAAAGAACATTTTCATTTTATCCATTATTTTTTCATCAAGAATTTTACAATTGGATATAGTTACTCTATTCTCTTTTTTATCCTATACCATTATTGCATGATTCACCTTTTCTACGTCGTAACCGCTCAAATAATTAATCATAATTTTCGACGTTATTAGAAATAAATAATATTTATTTTATGCTCTTAATAAAATTCAAATAAACTTTTATTATCGTTGTCTAATTACATAATAAAGCCAAAAATACAAAAGTTTGATAAAGTTATCACAAAGTTAATACAAAAAAATATACCAATACTTAAGTATAGTATCGCATACACGATAAATTTATCGAAACACAACGTTATCGACGAATGAGAAAATCAAGGAAACCTACGCCTTGTTAACATCTCGGCGTCGATAAAACATGGTTACATCCCGCAGGTGATTCGATAAAGAAATCTGTACGAATAACGCGCGACGACGAATTCTCCTGACCTTCGTGCGAATGAATCAGCGAAGCCCTAGTGTAACTCCTTACTCATGCTTCCAATCCGGTTTCTCTTTCTCTCTCTCTCTCTCTCTCTCTCTCTCTCTCTCTCTCTATATTATATATAATACAAAAGATGACACGAGTTGCAACGTTATAGCTTGAGATTACAAAACTTGTGCTTGAGAAAAATCGTCGACACGTTAATCTCGTACTATTATATTATTGAGCGACGATCGATCGGTTATGTTTCTTTACTTCCTGAAACGTTACGGTTAGTTTAGGTTACGTTTAGTTTCGTGGTTTATAACAGCTGATTATTTGGATTATAACGAAGCGTAATCGAAAATTAAAGACGCGCATCTCTCTTCAAACCGCAAATATACATCAATCGCAATGTACATTGAAATGAATATTGGTATTTAAAAAATTATTGCGGTTACGTTTTTATTTTTATGAAAAACAATATTATTTAACCTTAAGCTCAACGTTAAAATATGGATTAATGGTATCGATAATGATTCCTATTCGAACAAAAGACTTTTAAAAGCAATACCCACATATATAACTTTTCCGAATGAATTTGCAAATAGAATTTTAAAATATTGCAATGCAAATTATTTAAAAATCAAAAGTAGATAAGACAACAAATACACCTCGAGAATGCAGATAAAGTTGTGCGTCATAAAGGAATTTTTGGAAACGATAAAAATTCTTATTGATGGTTCAACGTGTCGGTACCTCGATTAGAGTTGCAAGCTGCGCTTCTTGGCGGGCTACTTGCGCAATTCATAGAATGCGAGCTTTATTTAAAAATTTCTACGCGCGTGTTATGGACTTACTCAATCACGATACTTCGATGAATAAAAACCGAACCAAGATTACGGCAACTTCTCGTTTCGCACCGTTTAGGAGAAATCAGCGAGCTTTTTCAAAGCTCTGAATGGCGTTGGGTGCCGTCGAGTCAAAATGCCCGCTGATGACGCTACGAGATATTCGCAAGACGCCGTTAATTTGAGGTCACACTGATTCCTTGATATTAAACGCGAAAAAAATGAGAAGATTCTTTTACAAATGGAAACATTTATCCAATGGCGCGTGGAAAAGACTCATACGCTCGGTAAAAACAGCTTTAAGCGCTGTCCTGCGCGATCAAGCTCCAAGCGAAGAGGCAACGTGCACTGTATTAGTTGAGATCGAGCATACGATACGATGCGCAGTATCCGTCTTCAAGAAAACAATGGCTATTAGATTAGCGCAGCGTTTTGCGGACACCTATTGGAAATGGTGGTTCCGCGAATATAATGCCGTCGTTGATTACGCTCGAAAAATGGACGGACGGCGCAGGAGGAGAGGATAGAAGTAGGCGATGTTGTGCTAATAATTGACTTTCGAGCACCCCGAAATAATCAAAATAGGGAAGTTGTCGTGCAAGTTTATCCCGGCGTGGATGGAGAGATAAGAGTCGCAAAAGCGCGATGATGCGCGACGTGAGAACTCGTACGTCCAACCCATAAATTGATAAAGTTGCCGGGTAACAATAAATATAACGATGACAATAATAAAAATATCGTTCTCTTAAATATTCTTATATAAGCGTGTTGGCAAAAAAAATAATTTTCGTTTCTCATTTTTTACAGGTGAAAATTCCGATGACGCGATGACGCTGCATTGGTGGATGCACTGGTTCTGGGTTACGGCACAAATTGTCGGTAAGTTTTATCATCCACTTTGAATTTTATTTTTTTGTCTATACCAGACAATGAAATTTAATTGCTGATACTTTAATGATAACATTGGTAATATAGTAAACAACGCGTTTTGTCTCTTCCATGTTTAATTCTCTTTTAAAATATCATTGCGATCCGTCGAAAATTTATCGTCGCTTTATCGATGTTGTTTTACTTTGTACGACTGCATGGGTTTACTACGCGATGAAAATATCGATAACGAATTGTTTTTGTTTAGCTGGGCGCGGATTTTCGTTTCATTTCGACAATTTATTAATGTTGTACACAATAATGGATTAGAAATGAGAATTTTAATGCGCATTTATTAATTTGAGCATTGAATTATTTGATATAAATGTATCTATTATAACTTTGATTAAAAAATTAAATGTCTCTTTAATATACTAAATGTTGGTGACAAGCCTGCGTTGTAAATTTTTGTTAAAAAGGTTAAAATTGAAAAATATTGTCTGCACACCACACATACACACTAACAAGTTGGTATCGATAAAGAATACTCAGATAATAATTAAACGTAACGCGGGCATGAAAATGGAGTAGTATATCGATTAAATAAAGTATACGCAAGAAATGCACACGTCGGACGCGTTCGGTTAGGTATAGGAAAACAGATTTTATCTTTACGAAGAAACGGAGAAAAGGAGAGAGAGAGAGAGAGAGGTGATTATTGCAAGGGCACTCGCGCACGCGCGAAAACAAAACGTATTATTAGGAAAAAGCTCGTCGCTTTGTACGTATACTGCGGTTTATTTTTACATAGCTGAATATTAAAAATAAAATAAACGCGCTTTCGCACCGAGGTACCGATATTTTTTTTTTTTTTTTTTTTTTCTTTTTTTCATTCCCTCGCGCGTTCATAATGAAAGACTTTTTAAACCGAAACTTACGTTTTTATATACCACGCGTTGATAAAACCGTCTCGCTCGAGGGGATTTTTTAGAAAGGTCAAGTGGACCGAAACTCACGCGAGAGTCGCTCGTTTAAATTTTCATGCACTTACGTACGAGTTTACTTACCCTCTTGTAAAGTTATTAATCGCGTATGCGTTGATAATATTCGACTTTAAATATATGCGATGAATTTTCGCAAGTCTAAGGTAAAGGCAAATTATTAAATAATTCATTTTATATTTATAATTTTTTAATCTTAATTCTTAACAAGTCGTTTCAAAAATATTCTCCACCGGAATATTTCATTAAAATTATAAAGGATCGATCGGAACATTAAACTTTGTAAAAAAGCTGAAGATATTCTCATTGTTTTATTTACGTTAGTATAAATGATAAGAAAAAAATAAAGTCAATCTTACTCTTAAAAGCAGTCGACGAGATGAATATTGAATGCGAGAGAGGACTCTTAAAACACTATTTTTATGCCATTAATTGCCTCCATTGAATGTTCCATTCAAGTTTCCGCTCCAATTCTTAACCATTGAACTGTCAAAGTTTAAACATCTAAGTACAGAGTGACGCTATGAAAAATCTCAAAACAATAGCTTGAAATTTATTTTTTGTCTAGAGAAAATTTATTTTTTTCTTTTTTTTTTTTTTTTTTTTTTTTTACCATATATACATATATATACTGCTGCACTGTTAAAGTCTCACTACGGTCAACGTTTTGTAATTAAATGTTAAAGAGATAAGCTAAGAAATTGTTACTATAATGTTCTATTTTCGATTTTTTATAAAAATTATAATGAGCAATTATTTGCGTTTATTATGAATAAATATAAAAATATTAATAATTTTACGGATATTGACTATACAAATATTGACTTTTATTCTTGAACATATAGATTTGTGATACTATTCAATTAGAAATAATATTAAAAATATAGCGCAAATAAATAATTTGTTTGTAGTTTATTAAAAAGCTAATTATTTACTTTTAAAGAAACTTTTAAATAACAAGATAATAATGTTTATCGAAACTCGAAACCACAAAAGCGTAATGGCATACTTAAACTTATTTTCAAACAATATTGTTAAAACGACATTTCGTAGTCGCTTTTTTTCTAATAAAAGTCGAATTTTAAATTAAGTCAAAGCGTTATTTTCCTCGCGTAACGCCAAATTTTTTCAAAGCTCATATAGCGCGGAAATAATCTTAATTTAACAAGTGGGAAATAAAAGCTTATTTACTTTTAAAATTGAAGAAACTTTTGTAAAAAATTTAACGAAAGCTCGAAAATCATTAAAATTCATTAGCTCGAGTGAGAAATCCTGAAACTCTCATACGAAAAAAAACTTTCCAGTCACCTTAACGGGTCCAACAACGTCCGACCAAAGAACAACGGAAAGCGTAGCGGTTACGGAAACCTCGACTACGACTACGACGACGGCGACGACGACGACTACGTCGCTGCCCGATAAAGCGGACTCGCTCGCGAAACTCCAGCAGAGCTATCGCATCGCCAAAGCCATCGGGATCCAACCGCCGATGAACGTCGCGACGGTTTCTCAGAATTTCGACCAACCGTCCGTTACCACGGACTCGTCCAGGAGTTTTCAGTTCTCTCGTTATGGTAGCACCGTTTCCTCCGGCTTCGACAGATTGAGGTGAGGATTTGTCCATTTTTATTTTTAACTTTTATTTTTTATTTGTTTTTGTTTTTTTTTTTTTTTTTACAAAAAGTGGATTATACGTTATTTTAACTTTACGTTATTTTAAAAGATTGAGTCTCGTTAAATTATGAAGTAAAATGTTTTTTTTTTTTTATCGTATAAGTTTTCTTAATCTATTAATAAACTTTTCTTGATATCTATAACAGTTCTCCAATGCGGCAAATGTGTACTAGTCGTATGAAGCTTATATTGCTACAGAATTGATAAGAATATATAACTGCGCTTTATAGATTTAATTTAATTATAAACATACTTGATGTCAATTTAATATATAACTATTTATAAGCTTATAATATTCATAGTATGAAAATTTATAATACGAGGTCAATATTTAATGTAAATTTTTTTATTTTATTTATTATCTATTAATTAACTTAACGATCTTCTAAATACATAAAATTCTAGACATCCTGCGGAAACTTTTTATTTCGATTTGTAAAAAAGGTCCACGAGAAGCGTAACGAAGTTTTTAATTAACTCGATCTAATTGCCGAGCATTTAATCTAGTTTTATATCAATCATTCGTAGGTTCCACACTATACAAGATTGATTACCTTTAACAAATGAAGCCATTATTAAAGTTTCGCAAACAATTTTACCTATATATATATATATACGGTTATAGATTAAAAATATTATCGATAAAAATATGAAAACAAAGTAGTTCATTCGCGGTTTGCGGAATGAAATTATGAAAAACATTTCGTGTACATCGCAAAACAATTGTCTCGACTTCAAAGTTGACTTTAAGTTTGCGCTCTAGATAACCTAAATGCAATTATTCGATCTTATCTATTATAAGAAATGGCTATATATAAATTATTTTCATAAAACGTATAAATAAATTATTATAAATAATAGTATTATAATATAATAATAGTAATAAATGTTTTTTCATTTTTAATATTTATTTAAATATTTAGAATTTAAATAAAAGGAATAAATAAATAAAATTAATTAATTTTCGTATTTATTATTAAAATTTCATCGTTTTAAGTAATTTTTTTTTTTTTTAACTAACAGCATCGTATTAATCTCTAGATCTTCTCCAAGTCCACCGGTCAACAGGACCGCGTTCGAGGTCTTTGAAAACAAAACGAGTCAACCCGGCAGGATACCCGGTAAAAAGGAGGCGAAAATCACGTGGGTCCAGGCTTTCAGCAAACCACAAAAAGCGAAATACGAGGAAAAATCATCGACGCCGTCCTCGCTGTCGTTGCTCACCTCCTCGACACCCAGCGTCAACGACAGCGGCAACGAGCCAACGTCCGAGGAGACGCTTACGGTTATGCCGCTGCAACGGCAGGATGACAAAAGCATCGATCCAAACTCCATCAGCAGAAGTAAGCCGCTCCTCGTGGCGACCAATCGCTCGATTACCGAGGAATTGTTACTCGGACGAGAGACCGTCGAGCCTCACGCTATTGCCACCGCGGCTTCTATACTTGACGGTTGGTGTTTCTCCGCTTTGGCTTACTCGTATTCTATTTAAATATCCGATTATCTTTCTTCGAACGGATTTTCTGTCTTAAGCGAATTAAATAAAATTTTGTAAAAGTCTATTTTGTAATTTTAAAAACCGAAACAATTCGGAAAATCTATTTTGTTAATTAAATTTACGCGTTTATGTATATAGAAAGATGATTCGCTCTTATAAATTGATAAATTTATAAATTGTTCGATTTTTTTATCAAAATTTAACGATAAAATTTTGCAACTTAAACTTTCATCAACTATTTTTATCGCTTAAAGTTTATTAAGCAAAAGTACAAAACTTAACTAACTACAAACTAAATTATTTAAAAGCTATTAAAAAACAATATTTAAGTACCGTTAAAACAGATTTTAAACGATATTTCAAGCGATTACAAAAGAGTCGCGACACCGAAAGAAATACACTTCGGGAAAAATTAATCAACCGTATAACGCAGAACAATCGTGTCACGATGGTAAATGATCGCGCGAGCTAAAAATGTTTAAACTTTTATTGTAAAGAAGAGTGAAAAAAAAAATAATAATAATAATATAAAAACTGGCAACGCGTAAGACAGAAAAATTCTCAAGGGCGATATTAATGGATTTGTTGGGAGTTTGCTCCGCTCGCGTCGACGATACATCGACTTTTCACTTCAATGGCTCAATCAGCTGCTATTGATTTTATTTTTTATTGCGTCGAATGGAATTGAAAAAATTTTGTACAATTTTACTTAATTTACAAACGCGACGTAAATTGCCAATTTTAACGTTTATTGGCTCATACTCTTGTTTATTTTCTGATTAAAATCATAAAGGATTTTTAAATTACAAACGGGCGCCTGTCTCATTTTCTCTGGATGCGGCATTCTTTAAACTATTAACAATAAATGAATATCGTATATTTGCAGAATTTATTAAATCGACTAATTAAAAGTGCTTTTACGAGTAAAAGTAGTATAAATATTTTAATTCGTGTAAGAATTCATTTATTGATGAAACAATGTTGTATCGTATCTTTATTTGTTTTTTTTTTTTTTTTTTTTCGAAGAAATTTCGATTAAAACAATTATCACGCCTTTCTATATTATGACAAATTACTGTCTACGTAATAAATTACGTATATCTGCATACACGTAGTAAATATTTGATTGTATCAATTTTTTTGTAAAGTGTATCGTATAATATGTTTATCAGAGAGGTCAGGTCGCAACGAACTCTTACGGTATCTTAGTACTCGCATTGTAAATTTCACTATAAGCATTATTATCCTCGTCGTTTATTTCAATATTAATTATTAATATCCGTATATTAATAATTCTTTTTTTAAACGATATTCCAATGCAATTTTGAAAAGACTGGCTTGAAAAACAATTTTTCGTTTCATTTTTTAGCATACTTTTTAAGCCAGCACGTAAGTCATGCAACGTGAATAAAATGAAAACATTTTTTTATCCGTCTAGTTGACATGATTTCCATCGCGTTCTTATTTTCTTTTCTTTTTTTTTTTTTTTTTTTTTAAAGTAAAAATAAACTCATATAGAACACGCTTGCATTCATACGAAGTATTTGAAAAGTGCTTTGACAACCGATTCTCCGTTTTATAAAATTCGAACGTAAAATAATTATTTAGAAGCTAAGCTAATTATTTACAATAATAATAATATATATATATATATATGAAATAAAATAAAACAAATCTTTTTTACATAAAAAAAAAATGTATAAAAATAAAATGTACAGCAGCCGTCGGTTTGGGCGACTCGACGAGATTGGGTCGAGCAAGGGGAACGTTCACCAGCGAGTTTCATCTGGATCAGCTGTCGCGCGAGGAACGTCCTCGCTCCGCCGTCGGCAAAGGCAAGGAGGAAGCGCCGATTAACGAGACTGCGCCCGAGACGAGCTCGGCTAACGTTACGGAAATCGCCACCATAACCGGAAGTTGCTTGGCGATAATAATACTTTTAAGTACCGTCGGGAGCTTAGGTTTTATCATGTACAGGTGATTTATTTTATTATTTTTTAACTTTCTTTAATAAAAACATCATCGCAAGCGAGACAATTATCTTCCTTTTTTTATTTATACCATGTGTACTTTAGGCCATTTTCTTAAAATTTTAAATATTTACGGATTTTATTTGATTTTAGGCGAAGGTATCTGAATCCACCGCAAACCCTGAATAGCGACAAATGCAGTAATCCAGACAGTTCTGGTTACATCGACGATTCCACGATTCGGGTATCTTATTAAATTAATTAATAATCCATATATTTTTAAAATAATTTGTTTTTTTTTTTTTTTTTTTTTTTCTTGTAATAAATCGATCGATCGATCAATCGATTATTTTATTTAATTTTTTTATGACTATTTCTAAAAATGTTACATCAAACGAGTGACATCGAGTTGTAGTTTACAAGAAGAAAAATATTCCGCTTTATAATGAAATTCATAGCTATTTCATATCAACATATTACTATCATGAATATTTAGACGAAGCACATGTCAAGTTCAAGGTTAAATTTTTACAACGCAAAAAAAATGTTTTAAGCAACGTAAATCATACTTTGTATTAAAAAAAAAAAAAAAAAAAAAAAAAAATTTAATATAATCATTAAAATTTGAATGTTAACACTCACACTTTTATAAGTATTTTAAGACAATAGAATTAAATGTAAAATACATTAAAAGTTATAAAGATAAAAAATGTTAAAATGTTTTAGGATAACTCCGAGGAGATGTACAGTCTGGACAACGACTCCTTTCTGAATTCCTTGGAAGCGATGACGATACAGAACTACTGGACGGACAGCGTCAAGCACACGAAGCTATGACAAATCGCCAACTTCTCCATCGAGTGAATAGAGTTTTAATAATACGAAGATGAAGAAAATTTGATAAAACGGAAGAACGCATATCCTCGCTTGCAGAAAAATAATAGTGCGCGCGGCGTGTATCGATAGTGACGGGCGCGCGTCCATATTATATTTTTTCAAGAATAATCGGCGATCCTGGTGATCGAAACCTCATGATTCCTCTTGAGCACTTAGCGCGCGCACTAAGCGTGCTTTTCCAACGGCATCGCGTTTATAATTTGTGTAAAGCCTGACGATCGGCGATTGAACGTTCCAAGTTTACCTTCAAGTCGTTATTCATATTATATATATATATATAGATATATATATATAGATATAAATATATTTCAAAGTTAAAGTGACTCTTCCGGAAATGCGATACACGTGGGAAAATAATAAAAAGAACTGCGCGATTAAGGAATTAGGATAATGAAAAGATAGAGAAGAGTGCAATAATTCGATGTACTTGACTATTCTAATTTACTATAATGTTAAGACGAAAGCGAATTCTTAAAGCGATAAGTACAAATAAGATAGAGACGTGGAATATTGTTGTTACTTTGAAATGGATGTTATTTTTTACTTTATTTCGACGTTTTATTAAAGAAAATTTTATGAACTAGGAATATAAAGATGTTTTAACAACATTAAATATATACAAGCAAATTTATCGATTATCATGATTATAGTTATATTTTCTTTATAACATATTTTTACGGATACAAACTTTAGAAAGTTTATTTTGTATTAGCGTTATGAATAACTTATCAATTTCATGTTGAAATTTTTTATTTATTAATTTACAAAAACCGATATATACATTTAAAAGTTTCATTTTTCTCAATGCGCAATGCAACTGAAAGAATGCAATTAATATATATATATATATATATATATATATATATATATATATATATATATATATATATATACCTCTAAACATCTTACATTCGTACAAAAAAAAAAAATAATAATAACAATAATAATAATTTTATAATCCGTTAATTTCAAAATCACTAAATTTAGGCGAATGAAAATAAAATTGTGAAATAAAAATTAAAACACAACGTTTAGAAAATTCGATATAAATTTGTACATAAAAATATTCGTTTGCGACAGTATTTCTACTTAGTCGTTTCAATATTTAGTCTTCCTTCGATAAATATTGTAATTAAATTTTATAACTTGTTTTTAAAATTTAAAATATAATATAAGCTTCAATAATAAGATTTAATATAGTAAATCGAATATCCATTTCGAAGTAAACAAAAATGTCACTGTCTTAAACAAGACTATAGTCTTTTACTTGAACGAGTGTGAAAAATGGTAAATGCGTAAAATGTATGCTTGAGTGTGTATAAAAACGATATAATATAAAATAATTCTACTTTTACGTATATTATGCACTGCTTAAGAATATAATTTTTCAATCGTTTACCAGTGAAAAAATTCTTCAAGTAAAGAAATTGAAAGACTAGCAATTTATTTATTTTGTCGATTCGAACAGTATTTAGTTCTGTCACATGAATTAATAATCGTTGGAAATGTTAAGAGACTGTTTAAACGTATATAAAATACTCCAAACACTTCCTTAAAAAATAATAATAATAATAATAATAATAATAATTATTATGACAAATTTTTTGCAAGTTTATGATTAAAACTTTTTTTTATATATTTTGGCAATAGGAGAAAAAATATTCGAAAAAAATCAGTGCTGTACTATTATTACTTCGATTCTTAAGACTGTCATGAATTTTTATAATGACAGTAAAATGTGATATCAAAGTAATAATTCGTATGAAACTCATATTGATAAATAATATTTTTTATCGTTTTATTCCTAAATGCTTTTAAATACTGTTTTAAATTCGAAATTATCATGTAATATTATATTATACTTAAAATTAATTGAAATTTATTATCATTATATTATTTTTGATCATATTTTTGACTTGAAACACAATATTTCTTTTTATTATTTCATAGTTAATTTATTTATTAATTTTAACATTAATAAACTGATGGTCAAAGAATTTTAATTTACCTAAAATATATAAATTATACCAACAGAAATAAAAATTGAATTTTAAATTAAAAAGCACTTGATTGTAACAAAAAAATGCACTGCATATATTTAACTTTTGTAGTTTACTTTAATAGTTTAACTTGTTTTGTTTAAAAATTGTAAAAGACAATATTTTTCATAATTTAAACGATAAAAAATATATTTTTCTTCGTAAACAAAAATTAATATTTCAATATTCTACAACTATGTATAATATTAACTTTATACATGACTTTTCAACAACGTAATTCAAGCTCATAAACTTATTAAAATATCATGTTATATTATTCGAAAATTCGATTAAATCATACAATAATTGAAAATCCGATTATATAAAATTATATAAGATATTCAAGTGTTGTTACATTAATTTTAAAAATTTTATTACTAAAATAATTATTTTAATATTTATTTAGTAGAATGTATAAAAATTATTTAATATTGTTATAAATCAAATACAACATTAAAAAAATCATTATATGATGACTTACGTATAAACAGACGGAAAAAGGATACATTTATATTTATCAATCACAAACAAATTTAAAGTGAATTAAAATAATCACAATAAATTTCTATTTAAGATATTTCAATTAAATCAAAAATACTGTTTTTATATAAATACATCCTTTTTTTTTTTTTTTAATGCACCATACTAGTCATCATAATTTGCAAATCTTATAACAGATTTAAAAAAATTGTTTTATGCAGTTTTAATATTTTTATTTAAACAATAAAATAAAATGCATTATTGCTTTTCCTCATATCGATAGGCTCGCTTCGATGAAGTGAAATAATTGTTTTCGTTGATAAAAACGTTCGCGTCGGACCAAAAGCAAATATTCAGCGAGTAATTTTTAATAGCTGTAGCGATCAAATGCCTTTCATGACACATATCCAGTACAGCGCTAATTCCAGTCAGATTATTTAGATATATCAAAATAGGAACATGTACAATAAACTCATCTCGGATGAAAAATAAAAAACCTTTTTTTTTTTAATCGTTGTCGAATAAAGTATCAAGCACCGAAGCAATTGTTACAGTGTACGTCTTTAAAATTTCTGTTATCGGCAGTAACATTTTCGATCGCTGTAAACGTTTAAAAATAAACGTTATTATCTTCTTTTCATCAGAATGATAATGTTTTTTTTTTTTTTTTTTTTTTTTTTTTTTTTTTTTTTTTATTATTTTTATTTTTATTAAAATAAAAAATTTTACGTTATACACAGAAAGCAAAAAGGGATCCAGTACAAAAATCGTCGGCGCATAAATAATTATCAAAAATTTATAAATGTTTCTCAAATGTATGAATTGCCAATAACATAAATTTACAAAATTCCATAATCATTTTAAGCTTTTCGTTTTTGCGGCGATTGTAATGAAAATGATGATTTTCAATTGTTTCGTTATGTATTAAACGTCTGATTAAAGCAATGCACTTTTTAACTTCTTAAAAAAAAAAAAAAAAAAAGAAACATTTTAATTTGCATTCACGAATGTCTTGCTTTAATGTGTAAAAATCTACGAAACTTTATTAATCTTTCTAATAATTTTTCAATATAACTATCCAACTTTCATCTTTAAAGCTACGTAAAATAATTCTTATATAAAAAATCTTCAATGTCTCTAAGATAATAATATAATAACTTTAAATAATAGCAATCAGACAGAATTTCAATCAATTGTGTACTTAATTTAAAGTATGTTTAATAAGTTATTAATATAAACATAAAACTACGAATGTTTATTATTTTTATTTTACTAATACAATACCAGTAAAATTAATTTATTTTAATATTATTACTACGTATTCATTAAAAAATATTGTTTTATAATTTTTAGACAATAAGGAAATTTTTTTAATTATTTAACATTTTTAATAATTACAATGTTTGAAAATAGATACCTATGTTATGAATAATTGTTACACGTTAATTATACTATTATAAATTGTTATGTTCTGTATAGTATAATTTAAGGAAAGAACTGTAACGTAATTAAAAAAACAAAAAAAAAAAAAAAATTAAATCTTGAACGAAAAAATCAATACGTAAGCTACATCAACATGATTGTATGTATTAAACATATACATAAGCACGCGAGCTTTTAGTAAATAATCTCCAAGAAACTATTAATTTTTAAGTAGCATATAGAGCTTAACTATTTAAATTATATTTCTATAAAAATTGTAAATGTCGAAACGCAATGGAGAAAGTACGGAATGTAGTTTTGCATTTGTTTTTATATACATATATATTTAGAAATAGGGAGATGATAAAGAATGAAAAGGTAACGTCTTTTATTTATGATTGACATAGATTAGAACGACGATATCATGTGTTATACAAGGCTCGTTTTTATTTTACAATCCCATATTTGTGAATAAATGGGTTAATCAAATCGTTGCTTTTTTGTTGTAAAAATCAATAAACAATAAGTAATAAACTTTATGAAAATCACAATGATTTATTAATGAGCAGAAATTAATTTTTTATTTTTTCAACCTTATAATATTTATTATGTATGCGATAAGCACTTATATTATTCAATCATCAAAAATAAATTATTAAATATACCTAAATATGTATATTTATATACATATGTAGTATATACGCGAAAAGTTTATTTATTTTTTATACATTTTATTTATACAAGATATATTTGTTTCATTCAATTGCAGATAGATCTGTGAATCAAACATTCGATATATTAAATTTACATATATATATATATATATATATATATATATATATTTTTTTTTTTGTTAATAGAAATAATTATCTTTTTCTTGCGCATCAAAAATCTATTATAACGACTAAATGAAGCTCAATTATTTTTATTCAAATTTATCTTGAAGAGGCTAAAGGACCACAATTTGCAATAAAATTTTTTATAATATATATATATATATATCTATATATTACAAATGAAAAATAACGGTTGATATAATTTATTATAATTATTGTTAATGAATATTTAGTTATTTTAAATTTTTACAAATTTAAGAAATAAGCTAAGGAGTATACCAACGGATAAAAGAAAATTTGCCCCTTTGCAGAAACGTTTAAAAGATTTATGACTATTTAGAGCCTAAATAACTGTGAATTTTGAAAAAGAATTCAACAGCCCCCCGATACGCGGAAAAACTATGTTATTGAAAATACAAATTTTCACTTTCAAATTAGAGATTAATGAAAATAATTAATGCCAAATATCTTAAATTTAAAATATTTTAATGTTTTTTTTTTTTTTAAATACACGTTTGAAACAAGTTTTATCCTTATCGAGAAGTTTATTATTTTTAATTCAGCGAATAAACGAAAATGAAAGCGAATAAATGAAAAAGAGCTGGTGAATTTTGTGAAAATCAAAAAGGAGAATATGGACGTGGTTCATATTGTACCTGTGAAAGAGGAAAACCCGATAATTGCGTATGTGGAACTTGTGCATGGGAAATAGATTAACGTATTATATCAAAGTCGATAATTATGTAAAATTAAATAAACAAAGCATAATAAAAATTATATATATATATATATATATATATATATATATATATATATATTTTTTTTTTTTTTTGTATTATTTATTATACATTACTTTTAAACTTGATAAAACAATAATATTCTAATTGTGTAACAGAATTATTTTTTGAACCAATTCGTAAAATTAACATACATAAAAAAAAAGTTTTACATTATTTTTCAAATGATTTTATTTCTTTAATATTCAGAACGAAGATTACTTTTATGATTATCTTGAAAAATCAAAGGTATATTTTTAAAGCTTAGATAAAACGTACATTATATATTGAACTCTGTAATTATGGTTGATGGACGGAAAATTTGATCGTTATTTTCGTACAGTTTAGTTCTACTATACCTAAAACTTTTCGTGTTCGTATTATAATATCAAATATCACGAAATATAATTAAATAAGTAAAGATTACCACGTAATACCTAAACTTTTTTTTTGAAACTATCTTTCCAACGAGTCGCGAATAGTGTCGAGTAAAAAATCAACCGTTCAAAAATCAAGGCAGTTTTTTATATTTAATTAAACAGTAAACTTAAATTAATACCGAAGACGCTTTAATGCTACCTATGATTATTAAAATATTGTGCATATTATGCTTGTTTGCAAATGTTTATAGTGATTACAAATATAATCAAGATTATTTAATGAACTATGTAACAAATAGTTTGATAAATAATTATAATATTCGCGAAGTATTCATAATAATAAAATGTTCAAAAACTGTGTCATCGACGAGTGCCTTAGTTTTGCAAAAAATATCAAAAGTATTTCCAACTTATTTATTGGGTACAATGAAATTTATACAAGAAAAAAGTTCGTTAAAGTTTAACCGACATTCGATGGCGTCTCAGGCGTACATTTTACAATTTAATCTAGTAGTTATGTTCATAGATATTAATTATTTGGACAATATTAGTAATATTGATGAATTATTGGAGCCGGTCAAATTTTCAATACAATATTTTAGAGAATTCGCGCGACCGAAATGTTTAATATTTTTAATTAACGATGGCAAGGCAAAAAATTTGGAAGAATTTTTTAAAATAAGCTGGTCTGAACAATTTCTCGACTTAACCGTTATCGAATTATTGAACAAAAATCATAAAAATTATTTCCAACAAAAATTTCTCAAATCCTATGAAATAATAATTCACGATTATAATCCATTTATCGATGTATATCGAAAGGCACCTTTTTCTACGAGCACCGAATTATTCGCGAACAAGTTGAAAAATTTGCATGGATTTTCATTAAAAGTTGGATTATTCGAAGCAATACCGTTTGTTACGATAAACAAAAATTACAAGGGTAATAATTTATCGGATGCAATTGGCGGTAATCAAGTGCTTCTGTTGAAAATAATCGCAAAAGCGCTTAATTTTTCAATGAGAGACGGAGTTATTTTTAGCAACGATTTTAAGGAAACTAACTTTACCGTTAAGCCCTGGAATCAGCTTAGCATAATCGATGAAATAAAGCACAGAAGAATAGATTTTATATTGAATAGTATAAACTATATCATAATGCCGATAAAAACCGATTGGATTGATGTACCAACAATAATCGATCGTGTACAAAATAAACCATTGGTTATAGCAACGTATAATTTGATTGTTAAACAATACGGCTCGATAAAAATAAAAGTACACGATTTGTTGGCTTTATTTATTACGTTTATAGCACTGACGATCTTTTTCATAATCAGCACAAGATTTCTTCGTTTTGAGGTTAAACGAACTTGGACACCCTATAACGTTATAAAAATAATGTCCGGCACTGCCGTATCGATGAAAATTCAAAAACTATCCGAGAAAATGATTTTCGTGACTTTGGTAATAATATTTTGCATGCTTAACCTTCAAATCTTGGATGAGTTATTAAGGATATTATACGGCGATAGGGAATTCGTGGATTTAAAAACGCTGCAAGACTTGATCGATTACAACGTAAGACCGAAATTTGTTGCGACAGCCAAAGAGACATTGCATCTCAGCAACGACACGGTAATTCACAAACTTTTATGGAACTCGGACGTCGACGAATCACGCAACCAATTCGGTTGCATAAAGTCGCTTATAAGCAAAGTCGGCAAAGAAGGAGCGTGCCAAGTAATCGGCACCGCGGCGAATTACTTTCAGAGATCAAAAACCGATGGCGGATGGAAGCTCGTCTTCATAAAAGAGCCTCTCTATCACGCCTTTTCCACGCTCACCTTTCCAACTCTGTCGCCGTACGTTCGACCGTTCGACAATGTTTTGCGCTCGTTGTTCGAATCGGGCATAACGTCGTATTTGGGCCTGACAAAAGATGTAAATTCCATTGACACCGAGGTGCTAGAAATATTGAGTTTGTTAGACTCGGAGGTTAATACAAACATTGGCAAAAGATTACGTTTGAGGGATAACCTTATTTACGGCTTGTTGTGTGGACACTTGATATCCTTTTTTGCTTTAGTCGCTGAAATCATTGTTAAACGATCAAATCTCAATGTTACCTGGAGAAAATTATTCATAAAAAAATGATTACACCATCAGTTTGTGACGTACATTTTTTTTTTGTTTTTTTGTTTTTTTTTTTTTATGCTTTTGCGTGTTTGCTATGAGATCATTACTTATACATGTATACACATTGTTTAAATAATATAAAAATAAATCATAATAGAAAAAAAAAAAAAAAATTAAAAATCATTTCTTTGTTAAAAACATAAAAATTTCAATGATGGGTTTCCCATGCGAAAGAAGAGAAACACAAAATTTTGTGAATTGGCGCACAGTTGTTTGAAACAACAGAAACCTTTTTAGATCAACGATAAAGCGACTTATTTCGATGCAAGTCAAGGTTTTTTTCAACGAGAGAGAGAGAGAGAGAGAGACCCTTACCCACTTTTTCCGTACATGGCATCAAACGCAATGTATATATATCGTTGGAGTTTCAATAACTCTCTTCTCTCTTTCTCTCTTACCCGTCGTTAAATGAGAGTCTTGTAGCGCGCAGGATACATCTTACGGCCTTGTGTGACGCGCAACTTACACGACCAACTTGATGCCCACAATTATTTTTTCCCTTTCTTTCTATACTCTTGTGCTAAACTTTTTATCATTATTATATTCGCGACTAATACATTCACGGCATTGAAACTTGAAAATTTTTGAACTATTAAGGTAAGTATAACATTTATCATTTTAATCGGTAAGCTTATAAATTAAGAGATAGTTTGAAATTATTTGAATATTTATCATGCAAAACATTTTACACATTAATTTTACACATTAAAGTTTATAAAAATTATAAAAATATGCCAGTTTACAATTTAGCCAAATACATTTTATATCTTATGTATCTATATCCACGTTATAAAAACCTTAGATGTTTTGAAATACACGACTGAATCATTTAATAATCTCGATATCATGTACGATTTTACACTTTCAGCGACATTATAAATATAATCTCGCTTTTAACCAAACGAAAAAAAAAAAAAGAGGGAGAGAGAAAAGTAACGAAACTTACAGGGAAAAGTAAATAAAAAAAAGAAAGAAAAAAAAAAAAAAAATCTGAATCATCGTAAAAAAACCGTGCTCCACTTGCGATAATCGCGTTATCATTATTTATATTTCGTAAAAAACCACAACGTGATACGCGATTATAATGCGCAGTAGCTTATAGAAAAGGAAGCGAATAAACTCGCGAATAATGAATCATAAACAATACGTTAACGCGTAGACAACACACATAGGTGGCGACTATAAGCGCATAAACACACTGCATGATTCATCGCGCAAATCTCGGTCCCTGAGTATACGAACGCTCACACTTTTTCTCTCTTTCTCTTTCTCTCTCTCTCTCTCTCTCTCGCCGGATCTCTCTCCTTGACTCAAGCTCCAGCGATTTTTTTTTCGTTCTTATATGGTCAAATTTCGGGTGCCCACGCGGAATGTTCTTGGCCTCCGTTGTGGATGCAAGATCGCGCTCGAGAAAGTGTTACCTGGATTTATATTACGTAGTATATTTTTACTTTTCTTTTGTGTTTACATATCGTTTAATCGAAGGTGACAACTGTTTTTTTAAATTGTTTGATGATTTAAAGAAAGACGTTAGAGACGAAAATTTTCCGCTATCGGTTAAAATTTACTACGTAGTTAATAAAAATGTAAATTGTACATCAATAATCGTTTAGATAATTCAATAAGACAAAATAATAATTTTATGCTTATTCCTCGTAATGTTATCACTCGAGGAGTAAATTATTTTAAAACTTTTGCTTTAAAATAAATAAATTCTAACTTACATAATAAACATAGTTCTAAATAATAAAATAGATAATTTCTCTTTAAATTTATTATTAATTACAATTAAAATTATTATCATTATTTAAAATTTCAACGTCTGATAATATTTACTGGTATTGAAGATAAACGAGTTTTCAAAATATCAATCTAGTGTTTTAAAATATCTTGCTATAAATGCAAATAGCTATAAGAATTTTTATGACAAATTACGTGAGTTTTTGCATAAAACAATAAACAACATTTTTCAAAACACCCCATCCAAAATAAAATAATCTTCCAAATTTTTTTGTTAAACATTTATCATACAAATTTTTACGAAATTTTCACAATCACATCCTTTAAAGTATGTTAACACGATTCAAGCGACGAGTTATACGGTACCTTCCCAGAATAGTTATAAATTACACCGTATTGACGATTATAAACCATAGGTGTCGAAGCGATCGGACAACTCGAGACGAAAATAATCCGCGAATAGACCTGGAAACGGATTCAATTTATCCACCTCAAGTTCAAGTCTTAATCTCGCGAGAGAGATTAATTAATGTCGATGCATATGCGTTAGATATATTAGCGAGATAAAAGTCGACGACCATTTATAGGTATACGTGCGCGAAAAGAACGCCAATGGACGAAGAAGAAGAAGAAGAAAAAAAAAAAATAGAGAAAGAGAGAAAATTCGACCGTGACACGCATTTTTCGCCAACGCGGCGCCCACCGTCGATCTCGTATCCGAAGCACGAAAAGGAAGAGATGGATCGAGAATAATACGCGGGCTACCGAAATTGCGATGCACCGATAATTCGCCTCCCCCTCCTCTCATTCCCACCTCCAATCTCTCCCCCTACCAATTAAATTACTTGATCGATGTATATTATGATGACGCTAAGAGACCTCGTAACACATGCGTGATTCACTTTTAAGGTTGTCTACCACATGGGGAATTTCTTAGATGCATTATTGCAGCAGGATGCACGGATGAATTTTATTTCCCCCCCCCCCATCCCACCTCACTTTTCTTTTTATTTCAGTTTGTTGAGTTATGTCAAAGGATAACATTGCTACTCTTCCTTAACTTTTATTAAGGCTTGAAACACTTTCATGGACGATAAAGGAAAGTAAATACTAAACATTGTGATTACCCAATTATTGAATTTTACAAGACCATTTAATATACCGATATTTCAATAAAAAATTAAAAACAAACCGAGGGATACTTTTGACGAATTTGTATAAAAAAAAGAAAAAAAAAAAAAGAAAATGAAAATATTGAAATATAAAATACAAAACAAGAAGTTTAAATAATTTTTAAAATTCATTTTAAAAACTTGATGACTTATTAATCGATGTACAACGTTTCCTTAATCTTACGATTAATTTTGTAACCAGAAACTTATTTTAATAAAAATTTTATAAAAAAAAAAAAAAAAAAAAACAACTTACGGCTCAAAAAAGAACAAAACTATTATTTAAAATTGCTGTAATTAAAAAAGACACATCCAAAAATTTTACTACCTTGTGTTTTTATTTTTTCGCTTGAGTAATACCAACTTATGTGGCATTGCGCGTTAAAAATGAAAAAATTATTCTGCGATAAGGAACTTGAAATATATATATATATATATATATATATATATATATATATATATATATATATATATATACTACGCAGGATTAAAATACATTTTAAAACACACACAAATTTTAAAATAAAGGGAAAAATGTAAAAAATTACGATTTAATAATATTATTAAATAAATCAATGTTTGTTTAAGAAATAAGTGATGCCGATAGTTAATGTAATGCCGATAATAATAATAATGATAATGGAAACTGTAAATAATAATTTATTATTTATTTAATAATGCATATTCTAGATCCAGTCAGTCCTAAATATCTTTATCTTAGAATATTTTAATATTTTTTCAAAGTATATTTGAAGTAAATTTAAACCATATTTAGAAGTTTAATATCTTTGTTACAGTAAAAAAGTTTGATAAAGAAACGTGTAATCAAAAGCAGTGACTATTTTTTCATTTACAATTGTAATTATTGGTATAGCAAATTGAAAATGATCAAAGGAAAAAAAAGTACTGGTAAAATTTGTAGAAATCAACATGGAGAATGTGGAGGTAGTTCACATTGTGTATATATATATATATATATATATACACACATATATATATATATATATGGAAAAGGTGAACCTTATGTTTGTCGATTTTGTTCGTCAGGATGATTTGGATATTTTTATCTGATGTACGATTGGAATAATATCATCCAGTCGATATTATATTAGAATCGATAGTTAAGTAAGTAAAACGTAATAAACAACAATTTTTTTTTTTTTTTTTTTTTTTATTTATTTATTTATTTTTTTTTGTTTTTGTAGATTTTATTCGTTAGGATAATTTGAATGTTTTTATCTGATGTACTATTGGAGTAATTTTATCCGGTGAATATTATATTAAAATCGATACTTAAGTAAATAAAACAATAAAAAACCATTTTTTTTTTTTATTATTTATTTTTGTTAATTTTTTTTTTATGATATTGTGATATTTATAAGAGATGTAGAATACATTTCAAAATTATACCTATATCGCCGTAAAACTTTACACTCAAAAGTCTACATTCTATTCAAAGTTAGCCCTCGTCCACGTTGAAAAAAGAAAAGAGCAAAAAAAAGCAAAAAAAAAAAAAGTCTTCTCAGTGTATAAAATTTTCATTCGGTTTTCCACAAGTCAATTCATTCCCCTTTATTTTTCTTTAACATTATCTTCTCTTCGTCGATTCCCTTCAAATTTTTTTCGTCATCTTTTTCGGTAACCCGTGGCATTTATTCGCCAATAGACGCTTTTCGACTTGCGCGGACGCGCTCTATAAGCTTTCGAAACTCTTAGGCTTCGTTCTCTCGAGCACAGAACGAGAGTCTCGCTTGCGCTTCGGTGTCTAAAGATACTTCTCTCGTGCAGCGAGCGAGCGAGAGGGAGATGGTCGAGACGAAGACGAGAGAAACGAATGTGGATAAGTAAGGAGACGATGATAGAGATTTTCGGATGCGAGAGAGAAAGACAGAAAGAGAGAATGCGAGAAGGATTTTGAATTCGAAAAGAAGCGAATCCATGCTTCGATGGTGAAAAGCCGACGAGTATGCGAATTTTGTTCGGGATGCAGGAACGACGATGTTAAATTTAAAAAACTTTGTCGAAATGGAAAATAATGTTTAGGAAATGCAAAAATTAAGGATTAGAAAGCTACGTAAAGAAATATTTATAAAGATAGGGAAGAGAGCGAGAGGCTTTATATAAAACTAATAAAATCGATCAATTTAAAATAGTCGATTAAAGCGATCGACTAAAAATTGTTCGCTGTATTAAAAGAAAATGTTGACTTCATCGAGAAAAGCCTAAAATGGAAAAAAGCGAAAATAAACTCGAACGATAGAGCGCGCGTATTAAAATAAAAGTATTATGTCAGTCAGCAAAAACGAGCGATATGTGCACGCAAATGAAATCGTTCGAAGGAGATTAATAACGATCGACGAAAGCATCGCCGTATATATAAATGTGCATAATTTGTTTTTTTTTTTCTTTTTTAAAAACAGCGCAAATAAAAAGAAAGTAAGAAAGTAAGAAAGAAAGAAAGAGCGAGAGAGACATTAATAAAAACATCCGCGAGCAAGGGATAAGAAAGACGACATAAGCAAGAGAGGGAGAAAGAAGAGAACGGTGAGAAAGAGAGAGGGAGAGAGAGAGAGAGAGAGAGAGAGAGAGAGAGAGAGAGAACGAAGGACGAAGAAACTCGCGGTTCGAGGCGATACTCACACCCTCTCCGTAGGCAAAAGGTGGGAGATCGTCGCGAGCTTTTCGGTCCGACGACGTCTCGGCCAGTCGCGGTTAAACTTGCCAGTTGGGAGCGCGCACGAGAGCGGAACCCAAGCGTCTTCGTCTCGAGAAAGACACACGCACACACACGACTCGCCATCCTTACTGTTTTCTTGTTACTTGTTTTTCTTTTTTCAAATCTCGTTTTTTGTTATTTTTTTTTGAAAGTTCCGTATCGAACGTTCTTACCGTGAGTATTTTTTATTATACTTTTGTTTATTTGTGCTGTTTTATACTTGAGATAAAACGATGCGATTTTTTTACGCAACTTACTACTAACTTTCTTTCTTTCTTTCTACTTTTTTTTTTTAAATATGTTTTCACGACTGTGATCTTTTTTTTTTTGGGATTCCTTACGCTTTAATGGATCATATACCCGCGAGCGATGCGTGCCGGCTATTTTTAGCCGCTTACTTGTTCTTTAGAAAATTTTCGATCGTACACGTGCGGCTATTCGTTATTTTTTTACTTTCATTTTTTATTTTTCTCTTTGTTATCTTGTCTTTTAAAATTTTCCAACGTACGAAAGAAAAAGATTATTCGAAAGTCAAGCGCTTTGCCGTTGAAAATTATTTTTCTCACTTTGGTTAATGTGTTGATAGTGCATGTAGCGATTTGCCAGCAATTTTCATAAAACTAAACTTTCTTGCTGAAAACTGAACTTGCCGAAGAATCCATTTACGATACGGTTTAGTTCATTATTATTATACTGTACACTTTACTCTAATTTATAAATTTACTCATAGGTATAACGAATTGTTATGATTTAAAAATCGTCTCATTAACCGTGGACGTAATGTTAAAGAGCAATTTTAATAATAACTCATTACGTTAATATTTATTTAATTTTTTTAATTAGTTTAAAAAAAAAATTGTATAAGTAAAATGTAAATAAATTAAATTACATCCACATATAAAATTGCTTTTTAATTACTTTGCATTAACAATCGGTTACGAAAATCGTTGCATTGACATAAAATTCTTAAAGTTCTTAAATAATAATTAACGCCGGAAGTAAAAGAAAATAAATAATTTGGATGATTTCGTTGATGAAAAAAATAAAAAGTTGTTTTAAATTTAGTAGCATAAATATAGATTATACATTTGATCAAAAAACACTACTTTTTTTATTTTTATACAATTTTAAAACTGGACATAAATAATTTTAAAGATGACATTTGTGAAATATAATACGTTATCTATTTTTATACTTCGGTAATTCTTATTAAAAGTCAATTTGGACATTACGTAACTAAATTTTATTATCGAGGAATTAAAATCAGTAACGATAATTTAAAAAGAAAAATTGTATAAACAATAAAATATTGTTGATTAGTGTGGCAATTGCGTTTGATTTTCCATACATCGTGTCGAAACTTTACCTTGAGAAATCATCGATTAATTGCATGTTTAACAAATACGAAACTCTTTGGAAAAAACTGCCGACGATGCGATAAAAGAAAACAATCGTACGTTTAATTTAAAAGAAAAATAATACATATATATCTGCGTTTGCAAACTAAATATCATCATTTGTAAGTCACGTATTGTGTATATGAGAACAAATTTCAAAATAAACAAAATTCCAAAATCGATTATTTGAGACGATCGAAATGGCAAAACTATATTTTCTGAGGGTAATTTTCAAAATTTAATTTTATAACACAATTTGTTTGTCTTTAATCTTACTTTTGGCTATCGTATATATATATATATATATATATATATATATATATATATTTTTTTTTTTTATTTAAATGTTTAAAAAAAAAACTTAAAAAAATTTTTAAATTCCTCTGATACATAACAACTACGATCTTTTAAAATAAAAGATATCTTGTAATAAAAATAAAAAAAAAAAAAAAAAAAAAAAGAAATCATCCACCGAGCGATTTCCGCAAAAAAACCGTCGCGTTTTACCGGCGCTCGTGTAAGGAGACACCGATGCTTTCCCTAACCCGAAATGGTCCGAAGAATAAGTATAAACTGAGAGAGACAACGAGACGGCAACTGCTACTACTACTGCTACTACTACTACTAATACTACTACTACAACTAGCATAACTACACTCCACCATTTTCTTGCTCAACTTCGTCGACGTATTTTCCTCTTGCTTTCTCCGCCCCTTATTTAACCCGCGCGTGTAAAAATATCCCTTTCCGTCTTCTGCTTCTTTCTTTCTTTTCTTTGATTTGGGCGGAAAAAAATCGGTAGGTTGCGTTCTTTGGTTATTTATGCTCGATCGCGGAGGCTTCTTCGAGAGCGCGGATCGAATTTCAATATATTCGTTTTCTTTTTTTTTATTTTATTTTTATTCATTTATTTATTTATTTTTTATTTATTTTTTTTTTTTTTTTTTTTGTCGTATGAATAATGATAAAGGATTATCGTAAGAGGGGATAAGATGAAGCGATACAAATCGATAGCCATATTTTTTTGTTTTCTCTTTATTTTTTTAATTTTTCGAATGCACATCTTCTTTATTTCTCTTTTTATTTAGCATCGAGACTTACGAATTCGCGTTTACAAAAATTAACATTTTTGGAAGGCAAAGAAATCTTAAAATTAACCGTTGCTAAGTTTATGAAATTATGTCACCGCGAGTATAATATTTGTCTCTTAAAATATCCACACGACGTTGCGGATGTTTATTATTTTAAATGTGGAAAAATATAATATATTTTATTACAATAAAGTTATTCCATTCGAAATGAAATAAACGATTTAAGAGAATGAATTTATCATTCATTTATTTAGTTGCGCAAGAAAAAAAAATGGCAAATATTTTTCATTCGTTTAAATTTAATAGATGTAAAATTTATATATATATATATATATATAGATATATATAGATATCTCTATGCAACAATCTTGTAGATTTTTAAAATATTTAAAAAGATACGATTTTTTTCTTTTTTTATCATTATTAAATTGTAAATAATCAAGAACACGAATATTTTTGAAAAGTGATTGTAATGTATAAACTTTTCAAATTAAGAATATAAATTATTCAATTACATTGCCAAAAATTATGACATAATATAATCACACACTGATTCACGGCCGGTGCAATGACTTCTATTTAAAAAAAAAAATTTTAAATACTGAAGTTTAGAAGAATTATTTAAATTTGACAACAAAAAAGATTTGCAAAAGAATTAATAAGAAAAAAAAAAAAAAAAATTAAACGATTAATACTGTAGAAATAAAAAATTTCTCCGAATTTAAAAAATTTATTATTCTTATCGTTTGATAAAATGTTGTGCTTATACAAAATGAAATTATGTATAGTACTTGTTAATGTGATAAACGGCTATTTATAAAAAAATAACCAGCGTCATTTCAAATTTAAAAATGAGACGAAAATTTCTTTTTATACTTTTAGCATTCTAAATTGAGATATCTTGTTGATGTTTTATCGAGTTACGCATACAAGTTCATGATTTTGATATTATGAAATCTTAAAATTTTGTTTTTGTATTAAATTTCATAATTTTAATAATTAAAAAAATGTTGACTTTTTAAGATTTTTAAGAGATAATCACCGCGACCAGCTATTCTTTTATTTACAATTACGAAAGTAATTACCGAACGTTTGTGCTTTATTGCTTTGATTAAAAGGCGTATATTAATTAATAGTTAAGACGCCATTTATTTCGATCGATTTAATCATGAATCATTAAATCGAATTCAATAATTAAAAAAAAGAAGACGAAAATAAACAGCGGCTCGTTTGATCGACGATTCCAGAGCAAATATATCGACAATAATGGTTACCGAAAGTAACCTTCGCAAAATGCGCTCGAGAAAACCTTCGAATGCCATTCCGATTTCGTTGTAGTTCCAAAAACAGGAACAAAATACCGATCGTACGTTTAAACGGTAACATTTTTCCCGACGTCGTTGTCTCCGCGCGCGATATCTCGAGAAAAACGCGTAAATGTATATCTATATATGTATCGAAAGCCTCGACCAAGGCACCATCTCCCGATCAGCGGCAACGAGAACTAAGTAAGCTAAGACCTTCCGCTATAAATAAAGCTCGCGCGCAAGCACCCGGTCGTTTACTAATTATATACTCTCGTCGATGCACAAACGCTAAGAGAAAGAGAGATAGAAAGAGAGAGAGAGAGATAGAGAGAGATAGAGAGAGAACGCCGGTCTCTCGACTTCTTGCTTTTTAAGATGTGCCCCGGAGGAATGTAAACGAGAAATTGCCACTTTTCCTCTCTCTCTCTCTACCTTTCTCATCTCGCTTATTCTCCTTCAATTTTTTGCTTTATCTCTCTCTCTCTCTCTTTCTCTCTCTCGGAAGACAAAGATAAAGAAAGAGATCTCTCTTTTTCTCTCTTTTTCTCTCTCTTTCTTTATCTTTGTCTTCTGAGAGAGAGAGAGAGAGGGAGAGAGCGAGAAAGAGCGCAAGAGAGATAGAGAAAGAGAAAGAGAGGGAGAGAGAGCGCGCGTATATGTAAGGTATCGCGTCATCGCTCGTGGAATTTCAAGCCGCCATTAAGTACACCTCGGTCTGTTCGTCTTACTTCGAATTGAATCACCCGATGCGTCGGAAATTGAGTAGATCTGGAAGAAAAAAATGTGGATTTTGATTATTCATGATTTTCACAAAGATTCTAATATTTAAGTAAACTTACAATGCGGCATTGTACGAGTTGCGTGATTTTTTTTTTTTTTTTTTTTTTTTCGTTTCTTTCAACGCTACAAGTAATATCAATCGGTTATCGTTGAGTAACGAATGAAATATGCAAAATTTATTAAAAAAACAATTACGCATGCACATTATATTTATCATAAATGGAAAAAAAGATATATAGTTAAACATATTATTATGATTCATAATGAAAAATTGTAAAAATAATAAATTCCAAAGCAACAGTTGTAATAAATTTAATTTTTATAATAGGTACACATTACGAAATTAATGTATCTGTAACATTATAAAACATTCGTATGCATATAACAACTTAGAAAATATTCATGTCAGTTATTGAACTTAGCGACGAAAGATATTTTGAGGTTTTAAATCTAAAAATAGAATGATTCCTTTAAACTTGATCTCACTTTAAAATTTTAATTTATGACGCGCGCCTGTCTATGATAAAATTGAAATGTTTGAATGATTGTCGAAAGCGGAAATGTTAAATTTATTGAATCATAATTAATCATACTTTCTTTTCATATTTTAAAACAAATGAGTTTGAAGTATCAATGAAAAGAACTTTGACAAAAACGTAACGTCGTTAAAATTTCTTTAAAAAAAAAAAAAAAAAAAAAAAACCAAGCAGAAAATTATAAGCATTGAAGTATTGTATTGTATTCGTAAAACATCTCGTTAAGATTTCGGAAAAAAAAATTTTCATTAATGAAAATGAATTTAATAAATAAACTCATTCGAACGAGCGATCGCCTTTTAGGGATGTTTATGTAACGCTTTGAAAACGAAACTTTCATCGATAAATTTTCGACTCTGTGAATATTCCTTACGTCTACTTTATTTTTACACGGTAAATTTATGAATCGCATTATAATTTTACGCCATATATACATATACCGATAATTCAGGTAATATATATATATACACATATAAAGGATTTCGTTACCCGATACTTAGCGTTCGTTTTATTCGAGCTGTTGTTTACGACCAGAATTATAATTTCACCGATACGTATACTTTTAAGCAGCCTCTCGCATTTTATTTTTAAAAATACACGGAACGATCAAACGTATGTACATTTACATTCGGTGTAAACTTTAGATTAACGGTTTACGTACGCTTGACATGTTACAGTTTGTCCCAGTAAAAAGGAGAAAAACAAAGCCGGCATCATGGACGCGATCAAGAAGAAAATGCAGGGAATGAAGCTGGAGAAGGACAATGCGATGGACCGCGCATTGCTCTGCGAGCAACAAGCTCGCGATGCAAATGCGCGCGCCGAAAAGGTAAATTGACCTTTATTTTTATTGGCTTTTTAATTTTCTTTTTTTTTTTTTTTAAACGGTTTATAAATTTTTATAGAGGAGTATGGCGTTGAATTGATAATTATTTGACGATCTTTTCAATCTTATTTTACGAACGTGATTTCTTAAAATTTTTAAGTAAAAAACATGTCCCAATTTAATTTTTTATTATGTATTAAAAAAAAAAAAAACAAAGAAAATATATAACTAAAAGTCGGAATAAAGTAAGACGAAACGAACGTTAACACATCATACGTTTGCTTTTCGGTTATTTTCGTAACGTAGGCCGAGGAGGAGGCCCGTGCGCTCCAGAAGAAGATCCAGACCATTGAAAATGAGCTTGATCAGACCCAGGAGGCCCTCATGCAAGTCAATGCCAAGCTCGAGGAGAAGGACAAGGCTCTCCAAAACGTGAGTTCTTTTCTTCATTTTTTTTAAGAAAATTTTTTTTTGAGTAAGACATATATATATATATATAGGTAGATGAATTCTATGAAAAAAAATTTTTTTAAATTTAATTAAAGTACATTTATATCAAATAAGTCATTATTAGTAAGCAAAAATATTATTTTTATCAATTTTCCTAGAAATAAATATGTTATATCTTAAATTATACACCAGAAAGTAATAAACTGGATAAATATTTTAGAAACCACGTTGTTACTGAAAGCCACATTCTTATTGCAATGCAACTGCAAATAAAATGTTTGTAAAAATTATGATCTATACTTGATTTAAAAATTTTAAAATATTATTAAATTAAAATGATCAATATCGATCGACCGTGAATTTTAATTATTGTAATAAAATTAAAATTCAGAAATATGTATACATGGTATTATTTATAATAATCATTCAATCCTTTATCAAATGATATGTATTTAATATATATTAAATTTAAAATAACTATAATTTCACTACTTGTCGGTAAGTATTATTCCCAATGTTTAAATAAAAGAAACAAAAAAAAAAAAAAAAAAAAAAATTCAGCATAAAATTTTATCTTACAACTAAAAATGACAAATTTTACAATTTAATGTCTTATATGCTTCTCGCATACTATCAAATTACATTAATCGTCTGAGATTCACGACATCTCACGTGAAATTTCACTTTAAACCAAAATTCACTAATGTACGCGGCAACGAAATAAATCGAATGAATCGAAAAATCGAAAAACCGTTCGCGGAGTATCCAAAGTTAAAAAGAAAAAAAAAAAAGAAAAGAAAAAAAAAAGAAGAAGAAAAAAGAAACGAAGAAGAACACAGAGCAGAGTCCGATGCACCGTTAAAAGAACTTTCACACTTACACACACGCGCGACCTTGTTTATTATATTGGTATTATATGTGTACACATTGTATGTGTGAAATTTTTCGTAATGCAGAAAGAATGTCATGACGTTGCAAGGCAGCTCGCAGAAGCTAAAAAGATATCGTCTTACTAAATTTATTAAAACCTCTGAGGCCGATTAATATGATAAGGACCTAAAGGCCTTTATCCAGTTTTTAGTACGATTCTTTCATGATGATTATTATAGGATTTCATAGACATAAATTCATGGAAAATTTTATTAAATCGTAAAATTTTTTTTTTTATTTTTCAACCAAATTTTTGCCCCAACGTAGAAATTTAATAGTCATTATTATCAGATCACAAAATAATGAAATATTCTATTTGAGAATAAAATGAAAAAACTGCTTATATTATAAAATTATTAAATTCTTCGATTGCAGCTTCGATATATTATTTACTTGTACAATGTTTTATATGCTAGTGTAATATTTTAACATCTAAATACTAATTATTTTATAAAAATAACTATATTTTTTAAAGAACTTTTTTAATATCTTTATATAATTTTTGCTAAATTAAGAGATTGTATTTTAAATTAAATTTATTTTGTAATTTACCTCGTAATATTTAGTTTTAGTTATGATAATTTATAAAAATCAACGAGCTTAAAAATATTTTAAATATTTCAGAACTTCTTTATTTTTAATCAAAATAAATAAAAAAAAAAAAAAACAATACTCTAGACGTTCATAAGATATAAATATTTTGCTGTATTGCGACAGTTGTTATTTAGCGCAATTTATTGTTTTTATCTTGTTTATTTTAGAAATTTTTTTATAAAATACGTGTCATAAATTATTCTTTCATATAAAAATTAAGTAATTATTCAAACATTTTTTGAAATAATAAAGATCATTTAGTTACTTTAGCTTAAAAAAATATTAAATTTTTAAATAATAAATTTTTTTTATTAAAATTTTTTATTTTAATTTAAATAATTTAAAGTAATTTTACAATATCCAGATTATCATTTATTTTACAACTAAAAATTTTTATATTAAAAAATCTAAGTGTAATAATTTCTGATTCAAAAATCTACAATTTTTTTTTTTTTTTTTTTTTTTTTTTTTTTTTTTTTTTTTTTTTTTTTTATACTAAGTGTCAAGCAAATTGTTCGTAAACGAAACTATTATTTGCAAAGATTAATTGTAAAATAAATTGTAAAATTATAATTTTTTTATTTCATTTAACTTCATTTACAAAATTAAAATTCTCAATAGATCATTAATTAAGGCAAAGTTTATAAAAACCTAGAAATTTCTTGTATAAAAATTTCTTTTAATCTCTTAAATTAAAAGAATTTTTCTGATTAAATAATTATTCATAATAAATTCCATTTGTTGCAATGACTTCCAAGAAAGGGAATCAAGGCAAAATTATAATCTACCCAGAGAAAATCCATAAAATGCCCAGGAAACACGAATATAAGCAGGCGTAGCTTTTATAAAATCCACACCCAAAGGCACATACCGCACCTTCCTCGGAAATCCAGCACGGAAACAAGCATTCGGAACATTTCACATACACACGCAGCATCCCGCGGCTCTCGTCATCGTCGTCCAAATTCGTATCCAACGTCTTGTAAACGACCTTCGCTCTTATTCTCTCTCTCTCTCTTTCTCTCCTCCTTCTCCGAGTCTGGCCGCCCGCGTAGTCGCGTTGATCCGCAGTCGTGCCGCGCGCACCAAGCTATCCGCATATATTCTAGTTCTTTCTCTCTCTCTCTCTCTCTCTTTCTCTCTTATTCACGAGAGAGAGAAAGCCTAATTTCGATCTCGGCCCAGTTCCATATTCGAAGATTCCCGCGCCTCCCTCACCCCCCACCACTTTCGACATACTAACGCCATCTCTCGACGAAGAGTAAAACTTTTATAAGAGGGCGCTTTTATCGCCAGTTATAAGGAAAATGGCGACGAGTTCGGTGGTGGTGGTGGTGGTGGCTCCTCTCACCTCCGTCGTCGACTCATCGTTGTCAGGCCACATAGGCCCCAAGAGGACAACAACAATACAAAAGTAGAGAGTAGATTTTTTTGTTTATTTCTTTTTATTTCGTTATCTCTCGGTAACAAGAGACACGAGAGATATCCAGAAAGACGAATGATGTCGCACACGACGTAGCAATCTAACCTAAAAATACACACTAAAGTGTTCATATGTCAGAATAGCAGAATGCAGGCCAGAGGGACAATAATAACAAGCTGGAAATTTTGAGAAAAAGTTTACGAAAAGAAAGCACTTACACAAATTTTTATCTAAGTTAACGAAAAGAAAAAAAGTAAAAAATTTGACGAGTCATGGAACCTGTGCTGTCGTCGACGTCAAGACGTCGAGGGCATCAACACCACCCGAGACATGCGACAAGACGTCGTCTGGATCAAAGTTTGCTCACTACGACTCCTCCGCAACTGGTCATTGCCTCCTCAACTATAAACTCCTCGACCCCTGACAGAGGACCCGCGCAGTGTGGCCCTGTCGGGGTTGCGAATGCCACACAGCTAGCCAAAATTCTCCCCGAGTCTTCTACAGAAAATTCGAGGCCGCAGTCTAACCTCGGCCTCAACTATAATCCTGGCTCGCCCAGACGAGTTGTAGGGGCTTCGAGAGTACTCAATAAGCTCAATGAGTCTAAACTAAACTGTGATAATAAGGCTACTGTCATTCAAAATGAAAGACCCGCGCAGTGTGGTCAGGATGACATTGCACAGAGTAAAAGCAGAAGTATTATATGCAGAAACAGCTTCTCTGATGATGAGGACTTGGGTAAAAGCCCTGAGCTTGAGCACGCAGTCGCAAGAGCTCGGGGTGATGGTAATTCCGATGAGGAGTGTGTCATCGTCGAGGAAGACCCAGAAGTTGCAGAGCTTGCCAAGCTCAGGTGTCCCAGCGAACGCACTGAAGTACAAGCCGAAAGAGAGGCTAGGAGAAGAAAGCGTTGTGCTGATTATCCTGGTCTAGCATTTGGATGCTCGATTTTCTCCAGCGATACTATGATGAAGTTTAGTCTCATTAAGAACGAATTACAAAATATTATGGGCAATCAGCTGAAAAGGGTTAGTATTATGGTATAAAATTAGGTAATTGTTAATGATTAAATTTAAAAGTCATCTCTAATGAATAATTTTACAAGAGATTATAATTCAACTAAGTTTTCTTAGTAAAATGTATAATAAATAAAAAAAAGTTATCTTTATTAATTATATTTTAACTTATTTTAATTTTGAATTTATTCTCATTTTTATTATAAAAACATTTTATGTATGATAAAGTATTCTAATATTATTTTCAATATATTTAAAAGTAATCTGAATTATACAACCACATTTTAATTACATCATACTAAGTAAACTTGGTTAATTCAAGGAAAATTTTTCAGAGCTTAAGAATAGAATTAAAACAAGTCTACAAAGCAGTCTTTGGCTATTTCTTTTTGATGAGTAAGATAGGAATTCAGTATTAAATACTGTGATTTTTTTAGTTCGACGTGCACCAAGCAATAGTTACCTCATGTGACGTCGTATCGCCAACATTCTATAAATACTACTCGTTGATGTGATCCAGTGCCTTTGATTTCAATTGGATGAAGGCATTGCGTAAGCACAACTGCTTAATGTAGACTTGAAAGTGGAATGTTGCTGTTTATGTGTCACTTTCATGCAATATACACATTTATTTATAAATATTTTTTATATTGCATAATATGTACATTATTTGGCAAATCGCAAAATGATTTATAATACTTCATTTTTGTGAAAGTCATGTTTAGATTACATATTCATTAACCATATTAATATTAAAATTTACCAGATTAAAAATAATTTAAATAGTATATATTAATAATACAGTATATTAAAAATACTGATTATCGAAAAGAATATGTACTAGGCATTTCTTCATGTTTTAATTATTTTCATCAGAATGTAATTTTTTTTAATTTTTATATCTTAAATTTTAGTTATATTTTTTTATTTAACCTATAGATATTGTTATGTATGTTATTAATTTTTAAAATAAAATTATTAGTAATTATTTTGATAAAATCCACTTAATCGTTATCATTATAACTTATCTTATCGTTTTGTTGATGTTTTTTGGAAACTAAGCAAAAGTATCATTGAGAATTGTAAACTTCTTATCAAAAGATAAAATTATAAAAGTAAAGTTTATTCATTTATATAATTAAAAAAATAATAATTTTAATGAAATTCACTAAAATGTATGTACTAAATACATTCTGAAAAATATTTATTAAAAAATTTTTTAATCTGATAAGTTACTCCAAAATTAAATATAGTTTTTATAATCTTTAGGCATTAATTTTCATTAAAAATATCTTTCTTATTATTTAATTTTACATTGACCAAAAATATATAGTTTCATTTTTCTTCCTTGTATTAATTAATTGCTCAATTTATTTCTAAATTAGAGCAATACTTAATAAAACGGATGCCAAATATTTACAAAAAAAATTTTAATAAGTGAAATGTGAATCCTGATATGTCATTAAAGTATTAAATGTCAATATTATTGTTTTAACAGTTTACAATAATATTTTTACCATCAGAATTATTGCTGAATTCATAAAAATGCAAAGTAGTTTATATAAAATATAACACATGAAGATTTTTTACACCATGTAAACGTTAAAAAACTAAGATCAATACATACTGTCGATTACAAAGTTATGCTTAAATACTCTTTAAATTCAATCACTGCGATCGTTTAAAGAAGTGTGTCGAATCGCGAGCGCCTCGGTCAATTTGAACGGAATTGAGGCATAAAAGAAAAAAAAAGAAAATAAATAAAAGAACCATCTCATCAAAAGGCAAAAAGAGAAGCGTGCATTCATTAATTCCAAGCATCAGTGGCTTCCGGCCGTAATCCTCTCATTGCGACACATTAAAGTACGCGAAATAAATAAAGTGCGCGCACTTGCACGCGCTTCGAATATACACATGCTCATGCATACATATAAGCGAACACGCACACAATGAACAACCGGAACGGAGCGCTTCGCCGCCTCTCGATTCAAACATTTGGGCGCGGTATTTCCGGGGTTTTCATGACGTACGCACATTATGCTTCGTCCAGCAGTTTCCTTTTCACTATTATCTTGTCGTGAGACCGAAGAGACGGATAGGGAGAGAGAAAAATAGGAAGAGAAGGAACAAGAGTACATTTTATTTATCTAAAGAGTTATCGTCATTACCGGCAAGTGCCCGACGCATGCTGTAGCGTCCAATCGCAATCCCTTTAGAGAAGACCTAACCTATAAGAAAATGAAAGAACCTTCGACTCGTACATCGCAACTGTTCTTTTTTTTCCCTCGCCGTCTCGTCTTTTGTTCTCTTGATCACCCACGCACCTATTTCAGTATTCATAATTCACGCAGGGAACTTCTGCTGTAAATTTCCGTGAATTTGCTTCTCCAATGGGAGACTACTTTTTCTCTTTCTTCCCCTCCCTTTTTTTTCAAATCGTGTCTTCGCCGGTAACATATTATTACGATAATCTCCACTTAAATTTACTCAAATTATACCTAACAAATTTGGTTGATATAAACTAGTATTGCATTAATTTATCAAAAATACGTGAGGAGATAAACGCGCACATTACCAAATATGTTTATGTAATGAATTCTACTTAATAGTATAAATGTATCTGATAAAAACCGATTCCTATAATTTGATTATCTCATCTAGTACTAATGGATAAAAATTATTTTAAATATTAATGAGTTAAATACGTAAATTCTTTATTATTAATTTAGTGATCTATTTTTTTTTTTTTTTTTTTTTCATTTTTTAATTGATTTAATTCAAAAAAGGGATTAAAAAAATTTATTTATTTCCAAAAAATTAATTTGTAAAATAATTTTAAATCAGTTTAAAATTTATTTAATCATTTATAATTCCATTTATTGATTACGCAAGCTTATCTATTTAGTTTGTTTTTAATCGATTGTCGTATATATTGATAATATTGATATATTTCTAAGATTAGTATTTAAATGTTTTTTCACATATACAACTACTAATAGGTACTCTTTTTAATAAGACAATATCCGTTTATCCATTATCTTAAAAATTAATAACAATACACGAAAAATAATTGGGTGTAAAAACCATCATAAATATTATCAGTATTTAAGTTCATTTTACTGTTTATTAATCTCGAAAAAGGTATTTCGAACGTACGTATAAAAAATTCTTTGATGACATCATTGATTTAAAAATTCGTGATTCTACATAAAATAGACTTTGTAATATTTATCTTTTAATAATGGTTAAAATACAAACTTTTAATAACGGTTACATAGAAATTAATTTTTACTTAATAAAATTAAACCAATAATATTATTATTAAAATTATTTAAAACATAATTTAGTTAAGAAATTTTTAATAATTAGGAAATATCAAAGCTTGTATTGCGAATCTTAAATAACGTTACTTTTTATGTAATTAACATTATTAAGTGTAAAAAGTAATTATTTAAGTATTTAAAACTTTTTAAAGAAAACAAAAATACAATTTATTTCATAATTCAAAGCAGAGCGAACTGAAGAATCCAGTGGACAACACCCATTAAGCGAAACCGTTCTCTTTCTTTCTCACTCGCCACCCAACTTGTTTTCTCTTCATCGTCGGTCAGTGGTCGTTGTACTTGCGCATGCGCCCTCACACATACACACGGCTGCACAACCACTGTGCGCCGTGTGTTCCATACTCCAGAACTCCAGCGCGGCGCTCGCGGCCATCTTGAAACGCGCGCCGCCGCTCTTTTAGAACAAAGACAGACAATTCGGCAAAGTCAAGCCAAGCAACGAGGAAGAGTGAGAAGAAGCGTAAGAGAGAGAGAAAGAGAGAGAGAGAGTAAGAGAGAGAGGCTCGTCGCTCTCTTCGGGCACAGAGGCAGCAAAAGTAGTCAGTGGTCGCGAACGCACCTCGCACACGTCGACCGCGCGCGCGCTCACACACGATTATACAGACACCGCACTTTGCATATTTGTCGTCGACGTCGTCCCCGTCGTACACACCCGCGAGTTTTCCAAGTGCGTGTGATAAAATAGCGAGATTAACCGTCGTTGATCCGGCGAAACGATAGACCAAAAAGGAAAAAAACGGCAAAAGTACTCTCTCTTTCTCTTTCTCTTTAACTCTCTCAAGTGTAGCCCCGCCGCCGCCGCCGCCACCGTCGTCGTCGTCGTCGTCGTCGTCGTCGTTATACTATTCTACGTGTATTAAAGTGACGAAGGGGAACGAGAGAATATTACGTGTGCGCCGCTCATTACATTACTCTCTCTCTCTCTCTCTTTTGGAGTTTTTTTTTCACTGAAGAGAGTGAGGGCACGCGGTTTGTCGTAACTTGGCTGAAAAATCTAATCGTGAAAGCTATTTATTAAGTGTACCAGAAGGGACAAAAAAGTCTGAACGAAGATGACGACTCAAGTGCAGGGCACGCTGCTCGACGTACTGAAGAAGAAGATGCGTCAGACGAAGGAAGAAATGGAGAAATATAAGGACGAGTGCGAGGACTATCATAAGCGGCTGCAGGTTGAGGTGCTCCGACGCGAGGAAGTGAGTCTTTCTCTTCTTCCCTTTTTCTTCTCTCACCCGCCGTGTCTTTTTCTTCGGTCGCTAAAGTCGCTTCTGCAGTCGAGTTACCGAAGCATTAGTTCGTACTCCCTAAACACCGGTGCTCGTAAGGATCAGGTTTATCTAAGAACTTTCGGCTGATTTCATAGAGAAATGTGAAATCGCCGGATGCGCGTTAAAACGCCACCGAACATGCGATTGTGAAGAGTAGCTTAAATGCGTTCTCTCCCACACCCGTGTGAGTACAGCCGGGTGCGTTCAAGCGGCATTTTTCATGACGCTATGTAATTTCCTTGAAATAACTAGAAGCTTTCTGTTTAGGTTATGACTCGTGGTAAGGAAAGAAAAAAGCCGATCGAAAATGGATAATAATGCGTGTGTGTCGAATGAATCATCGCGAGCTCGTATGCATAAGAAATTCAAAAGATCGTTTTTTTTTTTTTTTTCTTGTTCTTTCTTCTTCGTTCGTATCGAGAATAACGTGTACGCGTGACGATGTGACGGTCAAATTCCAGACGGTGAACTGATGGAACAAACCATTCGTTCGACAGGAGTTCGTTCGATTTAGAAAATCCGAGACGTTTTTGGGTATCTTTCTTTCTTTCTCTTGTTATCCCAATAAGGTAGATGAGAAGGAGAAAGAGCGCTGCTCGTCTCCGATCTTGTCAAATCTGCACGACGTAAATATTCATGAAAATTGTATACAAATAAGAGACGAAATTAGGTTAAATTGTAAACTATGCATGGCATGAAGTCGATATCTCGTGAAAGCTTTTACATGTGTATGTCACGGCTCAAGGGAATCAAATCAAACAGTAACTTGTCATCGCCATAATTAACGAGTTGTCGAATATTGACACACTTGCTCTCTAATATATCTATATACAGCGTGTCAAGCTTTTGATGACTTTCATAACAGGGCAACAAAATAGATTAAATTTTTGTTATTTAATAAACAATGTTTACATCAAAAACTTAAACATAAACTTTGAAATTTTATTTATTCGTAAAAGTATGTTATCGGTAGTAAACTATAAAATATTTTCATTTAAAAAATTGTTTAGAAGTTCATGACATAAATAATCGTCTCAATTTAAATGAACTGTAATAATTCAAGTTAATTAGTAAATTTGATTATTTATTTTTATAAATTTGTTGTTTAATATTTGATGATAAATTTCAAGACATAGTCATTTTCGTTTATATTAAATATCGTATGTGCCCAAATTTTAAATATCTACGTTGTTATTACAATTTTCTAGTAATACCATTCAATAAAAACTTTATCTAAGATAAAATAATAACTTAAAGTTTGTAAAAAGTAACAATTTTTATATCAAATTAAAGCGTTTTCTCTCTTAATTGAATAACGCAATTATAAAAAATTTATCGCTCAAAGACACGTCATTTCTCCCCGCATTAATCCTTTACAAACTTTTACGCCAGCTATCTTAACCGATAGCAGCACATACGTACGAAAGGTGCATCCTCGTGTAATATATCCGAAGGCTCTGCGTGTTAATACAGTGGCAAAAGTCCCGGCAACCGACTCTTCCACCGCTGCCGCCTTTTTTTTTTTTTTTTTTTTTAAGTAAAAAGAGGTACGGGAGTGCGTGTGTGCTAGTGTGTAGCGCGCACATACTCTTGGGGAGAACTTTCAAGTCGCGCGTTCTTGAACCTGAAGAGGCGGTGTGCCGAGACGATGCTGTATATATATATATATACATATATATACCGATTTCGCACCGGTCGCTACACTCGCCTGCGTATATACGTATGCGCGTAGGCTCGCGCACGCGGATTCATCGCAGCGATCTCTCATTTTCTCCAGTGTGTCGATCTATCGATCGAAACGTGTGCGTATATGTGACGGTTGAGTTGTACAGCACGCGACGACTCGACATGCTTGGAATCGTAGTTAGTCATTTGGGAAAGACGAGGTTGTTGGCATGAATTTCGTTATAAGGTTAAGAGGATTTTTTATTTTTTATTTTTTTTCTCTTTTATATATTTGAGCCGATGAAATGTTTATTCTTTTATCTTATCGATAATTTTTTTACTTAATATATTTTTAAATAACTCAATAACCGTATTTGATAACGATTCACAAAGTTGAATAATTTTTTAATTAGTTCATATTCGATCCAAAACAAAAATTGGACGTGAAGTGCAAGAAAAGCTGATGGTTGCTACCCAGAAACAGCAAACATTTCCATTTTCTCTTCTACAAATCAATAAGTTCATTGTGTTTAACATTTAAACAAATTAGAATCCTTGTATATTAAATCGGCTGACATAAGTTTATTGTCAAATAAATTATTACTGAAATTTGAAAGTGACATAAAATAGATTTTAATATTCATCAATTATTAATTAGCAATTTAATTTCCACAATTGTATATAAAACCATGCAATAAAACATTAAATATTCGCAACAAAAAATGTATATTCTTCTTTAGTAAATAAAACAAAAATTATACTAAAATAGCAATAAGTGATAGATTTAAATTCTTAAACTTATCTTTCACACCCTTTTTTTTTTTGCCTAAGATAAGAGAAAAAAATTATACATTTTTTTACAATCGTTAAGAGTTAGTCAGTCCTATTATTATACAGAGCCATTGGTGTTTTTTTTTTTTTTAAATCATAACGTTAATTTTTATTTCAAATTGATGCATCAAAATATTTAATGACAAATTGTTTTTTGTTTTATTTGACATGTGTTTAATCGAACGTACATTATTTAAAAAATATAAAGATTCTCGTGTGCCGACATTTTTAAAAATAAATTTAAATGATTCGGTAATTAAATAATGTCTCTCAATCATACTACGATGAATGCGATCAGAAATTTCTTTTGTAGTTACTTTGATACACTTACGTATCTTATTACTAAGGTTTCATTTTTAGCATACTTTGCTTTTCTTTGATGCATCAACATGAATAATTAACATTTTTGCGCCGCGATATTGTTATAATTTAATTTTACAATGTTAATTTCCCGCGATGAAATTATGTACTTTCTACGAGGAATAGAAACATTATTTTCAGCGCTGTTGACTAATTAGTTCAACAATTATCCGAGTTACTTATTGAAATTTCTTGTTAGCAACTAATATTTTTGTAAAAATCAATATCTTCAAAATGAAATTAAAAATTTTTCTATTTCGTTAATGAAATCTTTTTTTTTTTTTTTTTTTTTTTCTTATAAAACGATTTAAGGTTAACGACAAAGAGTCTAACGTATCAAAGTTTTTAATTAGCATCTCGAGAGAAGAGTAGTATCAACGGTGAAGAAAATTAACGAAACTTTCACGAAACTCGCTCAACTGTCGAGACGAAAAATTCCTTGCGTAAGCGGGATATATACCCAGCATTTTCTCCTCCTATTGTTTCCTCTTGTAAATAAAAGCTTCTCTCTCCGTATCGAAGAAACAAAAAAAAAAAATCTTTATCCGCACACTCTCTTATCCATTCTCATTTTACCTAGCGCACGCATCATCATCCATCGCCTTATGTACTCCATATCGTCTTAACGCTCCTCGACTTCTCGTTATACTTACACACACGCACGCGAGCGTATGTTTTTTTTTTTTTTTTGCATTACCCGTGCCAGGCGTCCTCTTTCGCACGAACTGGAGCGAGCGATCGATGCAGCGTCGGCGCTGTTACTATGCGTTGACCATCGCGCGCCACGTTTTATTAACCCATTGACGCCTTGAGAAAGAGAGTGAGTGAGTAAAAGAGAGAAAGAGAGAGAGAGAGAGAGAAGTGTGAGTTGATAAACTAGTAATTCAGGGGTTTTCTTTTTCCTTTCCTCTTTTTTTTTTTGTTAATATCGCGTATTAATCGGTGTATTGTTTCTTCGTTATCGCTTGTCGAGTTGATGAGTTTTTTTCAAGTATACGCAAACTAATAAAATTACAATACAATTTAACGAAAGATATTTACCGCAGATAAGATTCAAAAGTTGCCCGCATTATATAAAGCAGAGTAAGGAACGTTTTAATTTAGTAATTTCTTAACACGTTCCCCGCCAATGGAAGATAATACCAAATGGGTTGAACGGAAAGTTCAGCGTGGAGCCACAGCATACGCTCCACGCGGCAGGGAACGTGTTAAGCCGGGATATAAAACCGAAAGTCTATCCTCAACCGTACACCGAAATTAGGTCTCTGCGACGGTATATTGAGTCACGATTGAAACGACGTATACCTATAATTTCTTTCATCGCTGGAACTTTCGAAATCTGTGCGTGTATGAGATTTACCACATCCTCGAGCAACGAGAGCTTTTGAATTTATTTTTGACGAATGACGCGTACACGCAGACGTTGTATATATTAACCACAGCGTGATTTTATTTGGAAGTTTTAGTTATTCAATATCACTTATAACGATGAAAATTCGTTGTGTAACTTACGGCCTATACGCTCGAATGTTCATTTTTCTTTTATCGATGATTAAAAATCTTATTAGACACCCAATGCTGCTTAAAATTTATACAATTGATATTTTATTAATTTCGTAAAGTTTCAAGACCGTATAAGGAAACGAAAACTATTTTTATCTTAATTATACGCGACGGAGCCGATAAAAAATTTAATCATCGAGAATTGTTATATATTGTTATAATGGTGACTTATTTTTTAACAATAAAAATTTAAAAATTCGCTCAGTCTCAATTCATCGGTACAAAATAAAAAAAAAATTTCATGTATGGAACTAGGTTTACAGAGAAAAAAGAGAGAGAGAGAGAGAGAGATAAAGTGCTTTGTACGCACAAATGTATTACACGGTAACGCGATATATGTTACGCATAAAGAATTTATTCACACAGCCTTACCTCCTGTTCTCATTATAATTTTCGGCACGATTTTTTGTCGTTTATATGTCCACATGCGTCATTAACACTCAAGGAATCGATAATGTTAAAAATAACAATTTTTTCTTCCTTTTCTTTACATCGTAAAAAGAGATTAACGATTTAAAAGTAATAGCGATGAAAATACTTCTTTTTTTTTCACAATACTGAAAAATCCTGAATACGAAGAATATGTATTTCTGTCACCAAAGTTCCCAAATATTAGTAAAACAACACGGGCGTTTCTTATCAAAGGAAAGTACGATATCAAACTCATACCTTGCGCCTCCCTCATCGTTTTACAAATAATCCCGTGCATTCGTTCGCTCACTCACACACATACACACACGTACACACACGCGCGCGCGTGCGGAGAAAACTTTAATTTAATAATCATACTTCTCCCGGAGTTCTCGTATCATTGACGTGCAAAGGATAATAACTTCTTTTCGTTCCGTATTGTTTTTTGTGTACGGTTTCACAAAGGTCGTCCGTCCAGTGCACCAAGCACCCAATTAATTTTTATTTCAAGGACGAAAGAAAGAGAACAATAAACGCGCTCGGTATAATAATTTCGAAGAGGAAGAATTGTCGTTCGTTCGTTCGGGAAAATAGCGCGTCGAGTGCATCTCGTCTCCTTTCTTCCTTTCCCCTCCCCCCTTTTTTCTTTTTAATTTACATTCACTCTCTTCCTCTTTGTGGTATATATTGCACGCGCGCTCGCGTCTTATATATGATAAAGATAAAATGGAAAAAAAATTTAACGTCGTGACGCGGCACGACCGCAAGTTTAATTCAACGCTTCCGCGGTTAATAAAAAAAAAAAAAAAAAAAAAAAAAAAAAAAGCGCCGTTCGTCGGTTTGAAAAATCGCGCGTGTAAGGAATAGATTACGCGCGTATACAAACGACGTTGAAAGTAATAATTCTAATAGACTTATTTTTTTTATCTTTTCGAACGTTACTGCGCTCGATTAGATTGATGCTCGAATTCATTGACGCGTATACTTGATTATATAACTTATTAAAGCCAATTATTTAACTTGGACATTCATATTATCTTTTTAAAAGCATATCTATGTTATTTTCTTTCTTTTTCTTTTATCCAAGTTTTTCAATCAAATTCATCAGTCAAATTATTCACTTACGTTAAACATTTACACGACAATTTATTCAAATCAACTCGAATCTTCGTTCAAACATACGATTTCAACAGTTCAATTAAAGCACTCAAAAAAATTATTCGAAAAAGTAGACCGAAACATTCTCCTTTATTCGAGCCATTAAAATTTCGGATGTCCCGTACCTCAAACCAAGCAACAAAATAAAAAAAAAAAAAAAAAAAAAAAAAAAAAAAGCAGAAGAAGCAAAGGAAACTCGTGTGCGCGCGGCCAAATAAAGTACACCTGTCGGTTTATTAGAAAGAGGCGAGGGTTATCGTCTCGTTTCCTACTCTAATCCGATACCCGCGCGACAGGTTGTGCGCGATGTAAAGCCGCGCGGGAGATATGCTGCTTTCCTCGCTTTCTGTGATGCGTAGCCGAATTTTTTTTGTTTTTTTTTTTATTTTTTTATTTTTTTATTTTTTTTTTCAACGAAACTGCGTCACACCCACACATCGGCAGAGAGATATGTCTTCCGCTATTGTACAAAAGGAGAGAAGGACCGTTGTCGTGTAGGCTTTGTTGCTCGTACAGCTCGTGCAATTTCTAATCGTTCGTTGATTGCCTCGTTGTTTAATTTCGTAACGCTGTGATAATTTACTTTTATTTTTTTTTATTTTTTATTTTTTTATTTTTTTATTTTTTTTTTTTTTACAGTTTATCGCTTTAACCTTTTATAATGATGATTGAATTGAGGGCAGGTATGAGCGTATCGTAAATGAAATTAAAAGCGTATCTTTATAAAACTTTTTTCTCTTTATTTTGTTACATAACTTTTTTTTTTTTTTTCTATAATCGAAATAGGATCAGGAAGAAATTTTAAATATCCGTGCGTCCGTTTGAATGATAATTTTTACGCACCTAGCTTTTAGAAAAAAATGTTATAGCTGTATCGAAAATGAAATTTTTTAAATAAATTGTATTCGAGAAAAATGTTTAACGAAATGAAAATTAATGTAAATTTAAAATAAATCACCGAGCAATTCAGCATCGTGACTGATCCTACGTATATAAATAAATCCTCTCCCAGTTAGAGTTTTAAAGTTTTCCGCGCGCACGCGCGCGTTCGCGTAATTCAAAGCAATTTCGTTTACTCGATTTGCGACTCGATCTAATTTAATTTTTATTGACTGGCAAATATCCGGAAATCAATTAGCCTCAAATTCGATCGGTATATATAGTATATATGCGTGTATTCAGAGTAGACGTTAAAGAAAAAAATGAAACCTTTGCGTGTAATTTTTCATCCATCGTATAATATATTAAAAAACTTTACCAAACTTCCTTTTTTTTTTTTTTTTTTTTTTTTTTGTTTCTCGCACTGTGCACAATAATGTGAAGAACATCGCATCAACATAAGAAGCAAAAAAGAAACATTGCAGCAACTTATACATATGTACATACACGTATCAGTACATATACAGCGCAATTATCCGAAGGGTGTGAAGCGACCGTTTCGATTCCGCGTATACACGTACACACGCACACATGCATCGAGCTAACACGCACATGCGGATATCCGGAGGTGAGCCGTGAAAAAAATCGATGGTGCGTGGAAAGGCCGTTCGTCCGTGTGCGTATGAAAGCATAGTGTACGAAAATAAAGCTCGTTACTATTCCCCTTCTATGCTCTGTACTCTTTACCCTAATAAAAGTACACGCGCGTTCGGACGAACGAGAAGAAAGGAAAATTTACGAAATGTATACTTATACTATACGCTGGAAATAGAACGAGCCGCGTTCGAAGTGAAATTTCGAGCTTTTTATAACGATGCCATTAGGGTTGTTTGTATATCGAGAAATTTAATGAGACTGAATATGTTTAGTTAACCGTAAATCTTCGTTTTTCCCATTTAGATTGAACTGTGTACTCTCTCTCTCTCTCTCTCTCTCTCTCTCTCTCTCTCTCATACGCACACGCATACAGATGCGCACCGGAAAACGTATTTAAACTTACAGTCCACTTGCGCGTGCGAACACTCCTACACACGGCAAGTGAACGGTTCACAATATTCGCGCATTTAGTAATGTCAAATACGTTATCGTTTACTTTAATCACTTGACATTGAAATTTTTCTAACATATATATATATATATATATTACATCGTAGGTCTCTTGTTTTTTTTTTTTTTTTTTTTTTTACTCACACGCACACGCACACTAAACAGTCGAGAGCTCAGTGCAACGGTTATATGCATTCGCGTATATAATACGTTCGCAATTTTATGTGTACGCATTTGTACTTGCATGTTTGCATTTTATCGATGCACGAAATTTTATGCATTCGATATACAAAAGAATGAATCGTTGTTTTGACAAACGGAATAGTCGGGCTCCATCGGCTTCTTTAATTTGCCGTGACTAATTGACTGCGCGTCGAGATATAATATTTAAACGTACATACATATGTAAGTTTTAATCTATCGCGATGGCTTTTCTTTGGTTTCGTTGTGTAAACTTAACTAAACTACTAATCGTTGATTACACTAAACTATTTTTTTTTTTTTTTTTTATTTTTTGTTTTTTGTCTAAAGGATCGTTATGAATTTTGTATTCTTTCAATGAAAATTTGCTCAAAATTATTTCTCAACTTTGCACATTTTTTTAAAATAATGCAATAAACGTTCACGCTCAGCCGTTTTCTCATTCATCTTGTCTCGTTGAAAAGAAAAAAAGAAACTCCAACCGAATAAAAACACACAGAACCGTAGACCATCGAGAGCGTTACGCTTGGCGGTTAAAACATATTATGTATGTATATAAGAGACGCGTACACTATATAACACCGGTTGCGTGCGCGCAATAAACGAACGGGGCTGGGCAGCGGCAACGATTTAGCTAGTTGCTTCTCACTCTGTCGCGCTTGATATACGAGTGTGTTTGTGTGTGTGTGCGTCTATGTGAGTGTATTTTCAATCGCGTTAATTTAACGCGCCGACTTTAAATTCGCCTCGCGGTCGTTCGATTTTAATCGCAAACGCTCCGATGCTGCTTTAGAATCGTTGCTGGGAATACAACGAGAAAATTTTGTATGAGATTATTGTTTAGACTCGCGACTTGTATCGATTGGAGAACGAAGAGGTTTTTAGAAATTTGGAAGGGTAATGGTTAGAGCGGGTTTCGCGTGAAGTTTGCGGCCGTTTTTTTTTTTTTTTTTTTTTTTTCTTTTCGTTCGGTATTGACGCATAAGAGTTATTTATAAAGTTTTTTAGAAACCGAGTACTGGTAAAATCGATAAAGAAAAGTACCGTCACGTGACCAAGAAAGTATTACGTCATATCATAATGGTCACGTGATGTATTTAGTCAATACGGTTAAGAGTATTATTTAAAATTATTACATCTTCGAGAGTGTTGTTTTTTTATCGATTGTACTAAGAAAAAATTTAAAAACCTTGCAAAAATGAAAAAATAAAAGTAATTATATTATTTTAATGCAAATGTTGATTATTCCGTATAGTCAAGCCTTTTAATTTTGTTGATTAATATATTACTCATATAACTCATCGATCATTTTTATTATTTATTATTTTTCATGAGAAAAGAAAAGCTCGGTGAAATTTTTATTCCCAATTATCAACGTTTTCGAAAGAATTCATTATAAAGTCTCTTAACTGCAGAAGACTATTTAAAGATATTATAATAGAGGTATTAAAAGACTTGGAATAAATAAAGACAGTCTGTGTTTTTTTTCTCCTCACACACTAGTCGATGCTTATGGAAGTTATTGAGTGTTATAATTTCCTGTGACGTCATGTCGTTGTTCGATTTAGCATTATAACGTCATCACAATGTAATTTATAAAGAGCTTCAAGTTCGTTGATTATTTTGTTATTTATTAATAAAACTTTTTGGTGAATTATTAATAAAATTATTGATAAAATAATAGTTTTCAAACAGTATTTACATTTTTGTTTTTTTTTTTTTTTTTCTTTTTCTTATTACATAAACAAGTTTGTCTGAATTAAAAGCGCTTCATAGTGAAAAGTTCATTCCAAAAGAGTGACTGACTCGAATAATTACACATCTAAGATAACAGCCAAGTCACTCTTGAACGGTGAGCTGTTTTTCACTTCCACGTGTTGTAATGAATTTCTTAAAATATTTGTATTTCTTAAACACATAAATTTACGTGTATGGCACAGGGACAGAGAGAAAAATTGTAAATGAAAAACGCTCTCGCGCTACAAGAACGAGTATACAAATGATAATTATTAAAAGAAGATGGATAAGTGATTATGTCTTGTAACGAAAATATCGTATTTATCGTTTCAGGCTGAGTCCGAGGTCGCCGCTCTCAATCGGCGTATCCAGCTGCTGGAGGAGGACCTCGAGAGATCCGAGGAACGTCTCGCCACCGCCACCGCCAAGTTGTCCGAGGCATCCCAGGCTGCCGATGAGAGCGAACGGTAAGAATACTTTCGATTTATTAATCTTTTTTTTTTTTTTTTTACGATTCTAGCCTTTCACCTTTAGAATTTTTAGAGATTCGTTTAGAGAGGCGAGGTTTGTAGTGGAAGTGTGACTTTTTTTTTTCTTTCTTTTTTTGTACAAAAGGATTAATAATAATTACGAGTCGTAACGTTTTATTAACGTTACGCGCGTAATAGAAAAAGTTAATTATTAAGTAATGTGACGATAGGAATTAACAGTTTAATAAACTGGTTTTAAACTCAGCTTATTTATTAAATAAAGCATTATTTCTTTTCATTAATTTAATTTTAACTATTTTACCTTAAAAAAAAAAAAAAAAAAAAAAAAAAAGAAGAAAAGTTTTTTAACCTTTTATACGATTATGTTATTAAAAAAATATTAATAAAAAAAATCGCACTGAAAACTTTAACCTTCCTCTCATAGCTTCGATGCTCTCGAAATGAAAAATAAAAAAAAATAAAAAAAATAAATAAATAAACAAAAGAATCCTCAATCTTAATCATGGAAGCAAATTAACACTTTACGATAAATTACGGAATAATTTACTCTCGCGAGAACGTTAACCTCTCAAGTTATCGATTATAACGCGAGGAAAAAAAGGAGCCTTATAATAACCGATAAATACCGAGAACGCGCTAAATCAATTGTTGAATTTTTACGACATCTGATTATTTATTTAACTTCTTATAAAGCGTTATTAATATAATTTACGGATAAATAATTCCTTTTATCGATTAGCCACTCGAGTTCGATGAAATAAATGCAAGATCAATTTGAAAACCAAATCGCGAATAATGTTTTTCATTTGTTATTAGATTTTTAATCGACGTTGCTGTAGATACAAATGTATGTAGAAATTCGATCGTTTAAATTTGTGATATTTTTTTATTTTTTTTTTTATTTTTTTTTTTTTTTTTTTAATTTATAATATTATTATTGACGCTGTAAAGATTTCAAACAGTCGTCTCTTTCATGCAATAATTTATTACTTTTTTATATCATAGACTTTGCTTATACATCGGTACTTTATTTAAAAAACAAAATATGAAATAGAAAAATCGATTCAAAATTTATTGAATTACGCGAAAGATTACAGAAAAAAGGATTTCTTTTTCGCTTATTTATTTTTAAAACCGAGCAGTCGAAGCTTCTATTAAAAAAAAAAAAAAAAAAATGAGAAAGAATAGCCATCGATAGCCGGATAACTCGACCAAGAAGAAACCATCGTTGAACCCGATCGCGCGTACCTCTCCTTATCATCCTCCTAATTATAAGTTCGAGGCGCGTACGTTAGCAGCCATACTTGACCAGAGCTTGTGTGCACTCGCCGGCTTAATTGTTTCCGCTCAATATGGTTTCTTCGTGGCTAGAGAACGTCCGAGTCCAAGAAAGTCGAGTCATCGAACGCATCTTTCGCGCGCGAATCATTCGCTTTGGTGACGCGCACTTTGTATACGTATTATGTACGTCCGCTCCTTCCGATCGATTTACGGGAAATCGTACGGGCGATCGGTCTTTTTTTTTCTTTTTTAGTTTTTGTTTTATCGTAGTTTATTCATCGTATGCGCGTACGAGCATTTATATTCATCGGTGCCCTCGCGACGCTTTTTAATCGATCAATTGATGCAGGCAGAAAGAGAGAGAGAGAGAGAGAAGATAGTTAACGCGTACAAGGACGCAATGTTTTATTGGAAATTCGCTTTGAAAGTTTTCTTCTCTTTCAATTTTATTTATTCGTCCCTTTCTCTCTCTCTCTCTCTCTCTCTCTCTCTCTCTCTCTCCCTTCTCTTTACGTTTATAAGCTCTTTGACGATGCGGATGACTCGATTTCAATGCGATAGATGATGCGACTATGAAAAAAAAAAACGTTCGATTAAAATAGAAATTTAAAAATAGAAAATTTTCAAGTTTATATTATTTGGTTATTCAAAATTTTTAACCATAAAATTAGTATTTCACTCAAGTTATTTTAATTAAAATTACTTTAAATTTCTATTAAAATAGAACATTTTTTTTTTTTTTTTTTTTTTTTTTTTTATATATATATATATATAAAAAATTTATAATTTCGATAATTTTATCTCTATCATTTTTTTATTGACTTTGGAAAGCCTTCAAGATTATTTAATATTGAGATTTTTTTTTCTTTATTCTGAGTGTATATTGATATAGGCCTGTAAATATATCTACTTCCTTAATGGAATATCATTTCCTGTTTTCTTATCTTACTAGAGATTTTTTCAACATTTTGATATTACTTCAAAGTGAGTCTTTATATTTTAAAACATAAATAATGTTAAATGATATAATGATAATGAAAGAAAATTTTTAAAATTGCAGTAAAAATATTTGAAAAAATTTTCAAAGCTATAGATAATTATATTATTATTATTCATTGTCAATCGTAAAATGTGAAACAACAAATATTTATGCTAATTTTCTTATAAAACATTAATCAGACGAAGGTTTTTCCAAAAGAGTCATTAAAATATTTCTTTGCTATCCTCGTTCATGATCCTTCAAGCGTTGAAAGAATAACAAATTTTAAATTTATCGCCTTTACCTCATTCCATTAAAATTTTACATTTTATTTTTCTACTTTCACTATTTAAACTATCTACCCATCGCACCTTTTCATTTTATTTTATTTTATTACGACTTTTAAAAATTATTATACAAATCATCTTTCAACGTTTTGAATCACTAATAATTTAAACGTTAAATTCTACTTTTTCCTTCCTCCTCGCAAAACCAAAAAAAAAAAAAAAAAAAACCCAAAACAAAAAAAAAATAGGATACGCAAGGCTCTTGAAAATCGCACAAATATGGAGGACGATCGGGTGACGCAGCTGGAGCAGCAACTGGCCCAGGCTAAACTCATTGCCGAGGAGGCGGACAAAAAATACGAAGAGGTGGGTTAACGTTGACGACGACCGTTAACGAAAACAAAAACAATAACAAAAAAAAAAAAAAAAACTACAACTCGACGGTGTATCCCGTTTTCCCCAATTGTTTCTTCCTCTATCCTTCCAGTCCTCTTCATCTACACGTATAGGTGGTCGATCGATTCGTCAGGTATATGGATGGAAGAAACTCTCGGACCACATTTATAATTGACATTTTGCAATATTTAATAGTACTAAACTAAAAAATTAAAATCCCTTTGTTGATGAAATTATGTATAGACAACAAACTCAAATCTTCTAGTTTCTTCCATTACCGCTTTATCGAATCTAGCGACGATTAATCCAAGCGATAGTAAAACCCACAATACAGGTGCAGATACATCAGAAGCAGAGCGGTCATAACTTCGCCAGTTGAATGCAGAGCGGTGAAAAAAAAAGAATCCTTCAAAATAAAAGCCAAATATAAACGACACGCGTTAATTTAAAATAAAAAATTAATCGTTTTATTCTATCGCATAAAGCGCCCGGAAGATTCTCGAGAACCGCAGCTTGGCGGACGAGGAGCGCATGGACGCCCTGGAGAATCAGCTGAAGGAAGCTCGCTTCCTCGCCGAGGAGGCCGACAAGAAATACGATGAGGTTTGCGTTGAACCCTCGGAGGCTCAAGCTGGTGTTGATGCTGCAACCGTTGCCGCTTGTGGTGGTGTTGATGTTCTTGTTGATGTTGTGAAAGATAACGATCATAATAATAACGATGATGATGATGATGATGATGATGATGTTGTTGTTGTTGTTGTTAATGATAATAATAACAACGACGGTTCCTAGTCGGAAATCGTCCGCGTGAAATTCACTTAAAAAACGAACGCAAGGATAATACTTACGTACACGCAGTCAAACACACAAAAGAACGTCGAGTAATAGCACGTTAGTTTGCGCCGGAGAATTATGGTTTAATAACCAAGATCGCTTTTCTTTTTTTTTTCTTTCTTTTATTATTTTAGAACAAGTGCCTAAAAAAAATATACAATCCAAGAAAAGGTGAAGAGGTTTACTACTTGGTTGTGTATGTGTGTAATCGTTTCGTTTAATTTACGTACTTGCGTCTCTATATACATAGCAAGAGTAAAATAATCGACACTTTCCGTGCGGGGATCATTTTAATCGGATAAGTTAAAAATATCTATTTCTTGATGTTTTCGTTCGTCGGATGCTGTTGTTGTTGTGGTGGTGCTAAGTGTACATAAAATTGTACATAAAATAGTTTAAAAGTTTTTAATCGTTGATAAAAAAAAGTCTCCGACGCGCTCGTCGACGGCGAGTGGAGAAATGCAACGGATGAGTTTTGAAAGAGAGCGAAATAAAAAAAAAAAATAATGAAAAAAATAAATACGAAGATAAAAAAATATATAAGTGTTGGTGCTTGAAAAGTACGCGATGTACATAAAAAAAAAAAAAAAAAATGAAAGCGTGGTTTCATTTAAAATGAATATTTAGAGGAAAAAAAAGTGATATATAAATATATATTTGGGGAATATTGTGATAAAAAAATTATTATCGGTTGGTTATTTTTGTTTTTAATAGATGAAATAATGGTGCTACACTATTTTTTCTCTTTTTTTTTTTTTTTTTTTTTTATTATTATTATTATTATTATTATTATTATTATTATTATTATTTTTAAATCAGATCTTTAAAAAATGTCTATAAAGTGTTGTTAATAATTAAGGCCATACACAAGTCTAACTGTTAAGCATTACCATTTTTCAAATTCGTGATCAAACATATGCAATAAAAAAAAAAAAAAAAAAAAAAAAAAAAAATCGAGTTACTGTTAACCTTCGTTGAATTCTGTGCGCAAACTTTACCTAAAAACAATCAAAGCAATAACGTTCGAACCCTTTTCGATCGCGAAACTTTAGTTTATTGTGATATGTGCAACTTTGTTAATTTGCTGGTCAGTTATTTTGGGGCTGTAAAATAAGAGGCAAGTTACATCAGTTGTTTATTTATTATTATTATTTTTTTTTTTTTTTTATTTTCTTTCTGAAAAAAGAAGGCGTCTACTTTTATAATAATTAGAACTGAGAGGCTTTTGAAATCGATTGCGAAATAAAAATTATCCTGATCCTGAAATTTAAATGGAAATTAAAGCGAACGTCTGTACGCGATTGAAATTGGCGATAGTCCAACGTTTATAAACGCTCGAAATCGAGGTATCGATTTTGGATCGTAAGATAGCTTTTGTTAATTTGCAATTTCAAACCGTTTGTCTGGATTCTCGTGTTTCTAAAACTAGAATATTTTAACGCTTTTGTTTATGATCTTCAAACGCAAAGAAAAATAAGGGTCGATTAAATTTCACTCCTTCGCACCGCGTTCTTAAGGTTCCATTATCGCTTCTCATAAGCATTAAACTCTCGCACGTGGATTCGCTCCCTTCGTTTTCATCATTTTCGCGCGCGAATTCACAAGTAGAATAAAAACGCGTAAGCGAAAAATCTATTATTAATACCTGTGAGAAAACGGTAATCCGTAAGTGGCTTATTCATTAAAATGATTGCGTCGCCGAATTTTTGTCACCTAAAGTTTTTGAAACGCTCAGCTTTTATTTACACGAGAAAGATGACTGGTAGATACCGATGATGATAGCTATTCAACGAGCGGTAAGTCTTTAATCTTCGATGAAATTTTGTTTAATTTTATATGAAATATAATAAATTTTCTTAGCTTTTCAATTTTATCAGTTTAAATAACATGGTTATTGATAATTTTTTGTTTGTAGAAATTTCTTCTATTTATTTGATTTTTATTTTAAAATGCAAATGTCATTTAATTGATGTATTGAAAAATGTACTGTAATTCAAATATTTTTTATATTAAATTTTCCTTTATTATTCAATGATATTATTTATAATTTATAATCAACACTCGTACAATTCAAATATTTCTGCATCATAAAATTTTAGATTTATATACTTCAGTAAATTAACATATAAATAGTTTCACGATATAATTGGCAAAAAACACAAGACTACAGTATCTTCTTTTATGTAAGAAAGTAGTTCATTTTTGTTCGAGTTTAATATCAAGCTGCAATTTAAAATGATAATTTCATCTTTATTGTCGAGATGTATTACACGGTTATTTGAAAGAACAAAAATTATAAAAAAAAGTAAAATTAATAAAAAATTAAAAGATGAAAAAATTGTTTCAAAAATTTCGGTGACAAAAATTCAACGTACATTAAAAAAAAAAAAAATATATATATATGTATACAGGTGGGTTTATGTCTTGGCAATAATACAAAATTATATTTGAACAAGTCGTTAAATGAAAAAAAAAAAAATAAAATAATAATATATAGTCACGGAGATAAATCTAATTCATCTGAATTATTTGTTTTGTGTTACGCTTCTTAACAATTGACGAAACATTGCAGAATTAGAAAATTTTGTTCACAAGACAGTTAGTTCAGTGTCATGAATAACATTCAAATTTATTTTCCGCATTGAACTAACCGCTGATTTGGACAAGCATGGCGAGTCCTGTACCAAAATTTACAATGATAATTAACCATTTATTATCGTTCTTATTATTTTAATTTTTCTTTTCTTTCTTTTTTTTTTTTTTTTTTTTTTTTTTTTAATTATTCTTAATGAAACATTTATGTTTGTATAATTTTTGACGATTGCAGTGATTCACTAACCAAGTTGCTGTTTTGGATTCCCGAGAAAAAAAAAAAAACACATCTCATCAAAATGTTTTTCGTTTTTCTTAATAAATTTTGTGATTTTTATTTTTAATATTAAAAACTTAACTCATTGATTTTTATTCATCGAAGATGCACTTTTTAATTTATTTCTACACTTACGTAAAGTGAAATTACAATAGAGTTTATTTTGAATACTCGCCAAGTAAGTAATTAACATTTATAAAAAGTGCAATTTCGGAAGCAATTTAATGCAAGAGAGACAGTCGATTAAATTGAGGCGAGATTAAAAGTAAGCGAATATCGCTATTAAAGTCATTACTTGAATTGAAACAGTTTCAATAATTTTTTTCCTGCTTGTAATTCGTTATTTTTTTAATGCGTAAGGTGATGCGTTGTAAAAATTAATTTTCGTATAAAATATTATTAAAATTCAATATGAGATTTTCAGAAATAAATCATTAAAAAAAGAATCAGCAATGTTATAAAAATGTTTAATAACATAACAACAAAAGTTTAGTCATCTTTTTATTAAATTATTCTTGTAACTCCTCTTTGTCTAATTTATTAACGAAAGAAAAACAAAAGCAGTAATCGCAGAAAATCGTAAACAAAACGTGTCAGTGCTATTCATTACTTTTATCGTCTCTAATCATAATTAAAGAAACTCAACTATAAACACAATAGCTGACCGAGCAATAAACTTAATAGACGCGAGCAATCTCTCCGTCCGACTTTATAGAAACTGTTAACATACGTATCACCTATAATAATAAATGAAAAAAAAAAAAAAAAAAAACAGTAAATAAAATAAAACAAAATCGCTCCTCGTTAATCGTTTGTCTCTCTCGCGGCGTACATAACCATTAGGGAAAAGAAAATAAAGTATGAAAAAAAGGAAAATGATGAAAAAATAAAAAAATAAAAAAAAAGAAAAGAAAAGAAAGAAATTAGAAGCGCAGCAGTCGACGAATCGCACATAGTGGTGACACATTTATGTCCTTAATGCAGGTTGCCCGTAAATTGGCCATGGTCGAAGCCGATCTGGAGCGTGCCGAGGAACGTGCCGAGGCTGGCGAGTCGTAAGCAATTTTATTTAACCGGACGATCTCCTTATATTTGTTTTTATTTATTTATTTATTTATTTTTTTTTGTTTTTTTTTTTTTACGTTCTTTACCTCCCTCATCCTATATTTCCTCTGCGCGTGTGTGTATAAGTGTATTTGTATGTGCGCGCGCCTAGACGTAAACACGAGAGAAAGTAATCGCTCTTTTTGATTATTTTTTTTTTTTTTTTTTTTTTCTTTTTTTAAACTCTTCCCTTGTTTTTTCCCTTGCACACGCTCGCACTCGCATAATATATATATATATACAGTTTTTAGCGTTAACGTTTATTTTACTCCTTCATGTTTTCGCTTCTACAAGTTTGTAGAACACACGTCACTCGCTTTGAAATAGAAAATAACCGATTTATGAAAAAAGATTTTTTTTTTTTTACCAAGTATTCTTTATACATTGTGTATATTTAGAAGACGAACTAATTTTTAATAAGTTTGTTTGATAAATTTTTAATTTACCCGTAGAGTTGAGGCATCGGCTTTGACTGTTGTTTTTTTTTTTTTTTTTTTTTTTTTTTTACTTTTATGACGCAATGAGTAATGCTTGAAATTAATTTAAAAGCTTAATGTTACTTTTTAAAACGCAGCGAATAGTCAAAGCTAGTGCATCAATTTTATGTATCGTAATTTTGTGATTAAAAACGATTTTTAAGCAAAGCAGCCGAGCAAAGGAAGCAGAGCAGCGAAGCAGTCATCGACGTCAATTGATTTTGTTTTTCTTTTTTTTTTTTTTTTTCCCCATTAATCGTAGCATGGCATTTTTTATTTTTATTTTATTGACCACCGTTATCTCACCGTCATCCATTTTTCCACATAAAATATACACACTCAATAAATACGATGATTAATTTAAACTAAAAACCAAAATAAAAAAAGGAATCAATAATTTGAAAAGAAATTAAAATAGAAAAAAGAAAACAAACCAAAAGCTTGTACGTAGCATGTGGCATGACTTTTTTTTTTTTTTCTCGTGCGATTGCTCACACACACAAACACAGGTCGCCAGGAAGCTAGTCGTGGTGGAACATGACCTCGAACGCGCCGAGGAGAAGGCCGATCTGTCCGAGACGTAAGTTGTCGCTGTGCACTTGCTGACTTCCTTAATTTGCGTTGCACGAAAACTTCACTTCCGCCTTTCCTCGATTATTATCTTTCTCCATTTCTGTATTTTTTATTATCTTTCTTTGTCTTCTTTTATTTACTCCCGTTCGATCTCTTTATTTTCGGTGCGACTCGAAAAATTTGAAATTTTTTAAAAATTAATGTACGAAAATTGTAATGGAAATAATTTAATATCAACTGCTATTGATATTATAACGATTAAGATCACGCGTCATATGCATTTCGTTCATTCCTTTACTTATCAAATTAAAAGTTGACAAAGATTTTATTGCAATTGAGCTTAGATTTAATTAAAGAAAGACTTGAATACTTTATAACTCTTATACGAAAAATTGAAATAGATACTCCTCGAATCGTTTCTGATTTTTTATCCGATCAATACTTACATAATATTAGATCAACTTTAAAAAAGAAATTTTTAATAATTTTATTATTAAATAAAGTAATATATTTATAAGATATTAAATTTCAATCGTAACGATTTAATTATCCTTAAATTTGACATAACGATTGTCGAAATAATGTAAAATCAAACGTAAATAATCAAAGCCATTATGGATAACTATAATAGAGAAAAGATCGAGCAAAAAATTAAAAATTTTTCTAAGTACGAGGATCGATGTTCTGTATTATTCAATCTACCGATATCACCAAAAAGCCGGACGAGTCACATTAATTGCGATCGGATTTTCAATTATCTTAGTAAAACACGGCATTCTTTATTCATCTTTTGTTTTCGAGTCGCGGCCACGTTCATCGCGATATACGAAGCGAGACGAGTTATCTCACCCAATTATTTCTGTTCCCAGGAAAATCGTCGAACTGGAGGAGGAGCTGCGCGTCGTCGGCAATAACCTCAAGTCCCTCGAGGTGTCCGAGGAAAAGGTATGTATGGAGATGCTTTTTAATTTTTTTTTTTTTTTTTTTTTATATTACTATTATTATTATCTTTTGCGAGCGATTCCAATGTCGTTATACGTTGGCCCGCGAGGCGCGTCACACTTATCGGGGACGTTAAGGGTTATGTCGCGATCACGTTCTCGATTAACGGGATATACTTGTGTACTTAACGGCGTAATATTGTTATCAATGGATTTTTATTAAGGATTGAAACTTTTTTTTTAGAAGGTATTGTATGATATTGTTTTTTTTTTTTTTTTTTAGATCGATTGTTTAATGCTTAAAAACGATATGTTAAACTGAATCATATTTAGCAAATTAAAAACATTTATTAATTTTTTTTTAGCAAACATAATTTATGTTATCAATAAAAATGAATAAATTCATAAAAAAGTTTATATAAAGTTCATATTTATTAAATTATCTTTATTCAACTTTATTTTCAACGACTTATTATTAACGAGTTACTTACCGTAACGTGAAAAATTCTGTAAGTATGCATTGGTAATGCGAAAGATTTACTTTTTCAAAAGTATGAAAAGTAGAAATTAAGTAGGATAAACAAACGTCATGATATCAAAGTAAAAAAAAAAAAAAATAATAATAATAATAAAGATAAATTTAAATTCTTCAAAAATAATAATGAAATATTGTAAACAGGCCAACCAACGTGAGGAAGAATACAAGAACCAAATTAAAACTCTGACCACCCGTCTAAAGGAGGTACCCGTCGTTTCGGGAGTGCCTTTGTTTTAGTTTTTTTTTTTTTTTTTTTTTTTTGTTACCTCTGTCTACCGCTATATAAACATTTGCAAACACATGCCTGTACGAGAATACTAACGTTTTTTTTTTTTTTTAGGGATATAGATTAATTTTTATTTCACTTTAACAACTATTACTTTAAGAACATAATTTTTAGATTTTTTGAACGTTATTTAACGAAAAAAAAATAAATAAATAAATAATAACAATAATAACTTTGTCAAATTAAAAACCGATTTAAAAAATAATATTAATCTATATCCTTGAATGTGCCCCTTCAGTCCAAACGCGCAATGCACGATAATATTAGTGACTGTCTAAAGTCCGTTCTAGCGATATATACATTCAATATAAAAACAATAATGCTTTTGTGTGCGTTTGTTTGCACTAAAAAAAAAAACAATTGTTTTGTCTTTTTTCTGTGTGTTTCCCCGTTTATCGACTACAAAACTCCAGGCCACGCAGAGGGAAGAATCATTCGAAGGTCAAGTTAAGATTCTGGACAGTCAATTGAAAGAGGTAAGATTAACCGATGAATCGATTAATTCATTCAGAACATTTTTTTTTTTTTTTTTTTTTTTTTTTTTTTTTATATTCATTTCGCAATGACAAAATGATAAAGTAAAATCTTTATTTTTGTTGAATCAGTTTTCTTTATTTCCAATAAATTATTTACTTTTTTCAAATAAAAAAGTGAATTCAGTTCTTTGCAGAATGTTAAATATTTTATCAAAATTATGAAATTTCAAATATAAATATTAAATAATATTAATACATTTTCAATATTGAGTATAAAATAAGTTTAAAATATTATACAATAGTAACGTTTATTAATGATTTTATTGATTTACTCATACTTCAAACAATCAAATATAAAAAAATCATTTACACTATTACATAAAAAATGTTGATCTTAATTGTAAAAACAATGAATTTCGTGTTAGAATTTATTGAGGTAAAGACAAAATGATCTGGCTGATGTGGTCAAATATATCGAGTCAGGTACGAAGCATGTGTGTGTCGAGCTTTAGAGTTACACACGTGTATATATATATATATATACACACCTACAATCCCAAATAACATTAAACAAATTCAATGTATATATTTAATGAAGCATTATATCTACATTTTATCAATATAATTTTTAGATTCCTTAATACTGTGCATGTAGTGTGACAACTCTAATCGATCGATTTTTTTTTTTTTTTTTTTTTTTTTTATTTTAAATTTTTCGTTGAGTTTTGTATTTGTTTTAAAAAAAGAAAATCAAATTAACGCAGGAAAACGTGGCTATTTAATACAAGTAATTTTCTTTTAAAAAAAAAAACATCGATTAATTGCAAATTTAATGAGTAAATTCGATTTTTCAAGTACTATTTATTCAAGTACAAGTAATTGTACTATTTGTTTTTTTTTTTTACAATAGCCGCTTTTTCTCGCATATAACCATAAGTATAGTGCTATTCGTGATTTTACTAAAACGCATTTGTACTTTTTCCAGGCTGAGGCTCGCGCAGAGTTCGCTGAGAGATCCGTGCAGAAACTCCAGAAGGAGGTCGACAGGCTCGAAGGTGTGTATAATTCCGACATCACAATAATCATTATTTTAAAAATTATATTCAGGTATAAGACGATAATTGGAAATCGTTAATGTTTATTGTTTCTTTGCAACGATGTCTAAAATAACATTATTGATTTTAAGTAGTTTCTAATCAAACGTTAAAATGTAAATTTGTTTAGTAAAAACTTGCGTTTTTTCATGTCGCAACATTTTTTTTTTTTTTTTTTTTTTCAAAATTCTAATATAAAATTTTAGACTTTATTAATTACACTAAATCTTATGTTTTATTACTTTGTTTAGTAGCAAGTTTATAGATTTTTAAATTTTAATTATAAAATACTATCAAATAAATTTCTACGACGAATTTTCAATATAACAATCGCCACGATTAACGATAAAATCTCACTTAGCAACAATGAGTCAATAAATTTTAGACATTCTGCAGAAAGCGTTTTCCGATTATTTTATAAGATTTTCATTCGACATGTACCTATCTCATCAATGATCAGCGTTATAAAAATAGAATTTAGTTAGTAATAATTTGATATTGAGATGTACAAGTAAGTTGACCAGAAAACCTTCCACAGTGTTCCAATTGCCTTAATTTAATCTGACCATACTTGCAACTAAATAAGCTATACCTTTTTTGTCCAAAGATATTAATAGATTTTTTACATAAAATTTGTTTCAATTCAATTTTATACGATGTTAAACTCTTTTTTTTTTTTTTTTTTTAAATACTTTCAATATAAATTTTTACATAAATATTTATAAAAAATAAGTTAAACTTTTAACGTTTAACACCAATTAAATTTAAGAAATTTAATTTTATGTAAAAAATCTTACTATAACAGACTTTTACCGAATATATGCTCCTACCTTACAAGAAGCTCAGTTTTATTTAGTGTTTAGCTGTTTATTGATTTTATTAAAACATTAACGAGAAAAAAAAAATCATTAACAAACAAGCGCACGTCACGAAGTTACGTTTTATTTCATGTTTTTTATTTTTTTTTTTTTACGCGAGAGTGGCCCTAACAAATGATCTTTACAGACGACCTCATTGCCGAGAGAGAAAAAAACAAAGTGCTGCAGAACGAGATGGAGGCGACCCTGCATGACATCCAGAACATGTAAAACACGCTCCCGAATATATACCCGTCGTGGTTTATAATGTGGTGCAAAAATACCTAAACAGAAATAAGAGACATGAAACAAAAAAAAAAAAAAAATAAATAAATAAATAAACAAATAAAAAACTGCAGTCTTTAGGCTTAGTCTTTGCCGCTCTTTGCAAGCGAAAAGAGAAAAAAAACTTATGAAAAAAAAAAAAAAAAAAAGAATACACAACAGTGCGATAGACATATAAAAAAACAAATGAAAATAAATGAACGACGCTCGATTCGAGGATTTAAAATTATAAAATGATATCTAACCGTCCGAGTAAAAAAAAAAAAAAAAAAAAAAAATAAACCAATGCACTCAATCGTGTGTAAAATTTTCACACGTGTTTCATAAAAAAAAAAAAAAAAAAAAAAAACGTTCACAAACATAGAAGCATACTTACAAGAGAGCTTTAGGTTTATGAAAAAATGAAAATTTAAAAGTAACGCAATTATTTTTTTTTTAGGTTACGTTAAATTCAAAAAAATTTAAAACTTCGCGTTTGATTTGAATTATCTTTATTATGGGGAAAATAAATTTTTATGCATAGGCATTTCGAGCGAGACTCTCTTTTTCTTTGACTAACGTTAAAGAAATAATTATCGTTCAATAAGCAATAAAGTATGCAATATTTTATATTTTTTAAATTATGTCTTAATGTAATTTTGAATAAAATATTAAGAGGCTGTGAAGACATTGCCTAACTGGCGCAATTGTATTACATAGAGAATATAATTTTTTTTTTTTTTTTTTTTTTTTTTAATATTTTAGTTATATATTATTTTATAAATTTCTAAAATATATTATCGTCCTATAAGTATTTATTTAAAATATTAGTAAGTTGAAGCAATTAATTAGTACTTACTTGTTGAGAAATCAAATCTTAATGATTAAAACATTTACAGCTCAATAAACGTTAAATTAATTACTTCAAATTTTATTAATTATTATCAGGAGGGTATTAAATTTTATGACTTATAAAATATAATTTATATTAAAAAAAAAAAAAAAAAAAGAAGAAAAAAGAAAAAAAAATGAACTTTTACGAATGACGGACTTGATATGATGATAATACAGATTTCATAAACTTTAACAGCCTCTTAAAGTGAGTATCGCTTGAAATGTAATTTTCACATGTAAATTTATTAATTATTACATAAAGATAAATAAAAATATAACGCGGTGGACTGATTATTGATTTCGCGGGACGAATTCGCGCATTTCTTACATTATGTCGATCTTTGGTCATGCAAAAAAAGATGAATGCCAAGTCTGTAAGAATATAAGACAAAAAAAAAAACAAAAAAAAAAAAAAAAAAAAAAGGAAAAAAGAAAATCAAACAAAAACTATATACGCAAACCGCTTCCACGTTGCGTCGTGCAATTTATAAATAAATGAAAATGAAAGGAAAAAAAAAAAAAAAAAAAAAAAAAATAAGAAAAAGTATACGGCGAATTATCACACTCCGACTCAAGCATTCCGTCGATCGAACTTCCATGCAGTTAATGTATTAGTTTTTAATGTACTGCCGTTTATCGCGTTCGACTCTCTTCGAACCCGACACCGTGCTGCGATCGCTGTTGTTGCGGCGAAGCTTAACGTGCTACTATTCCTTCTTCTTTTTTTTTCTTTTTTTTTTTCTTTTTTTTTTTTTTTTAAATTACTTTGCGCTCATACAAGACAGAGAAAATATATGGTATAATACTGTATTAGATCAAAATTTCTGATCTGAAAATATATTTTAATTTTCTCTTTTTTTTTTTTTTTTTTTCTAAGAGACTTTTATTCCTTTAATATTTTTATTATTTTATAATAATTCAAGCAATTTTGAAACGATTTTAATGATTAATTTTAAAATGTTTAAGACATAAACGGAATCTATTTCCTAGTATATTAGACCTGATTAATGTTTCAAAGTATCAGCTTGAATTCTTATAAAATACTGGATGAAAAAAAAAAAATTTATACTTTTTCAGACAATCATTGAGTCGGCATATACATCTTTTAAATGAAATAATTAAAATTTATTATTATTATTGTTATTATTATAGCAATAATCAAGCAAATATTGTTAATATTTGAAAATTTGTTAAGGGGACAGTATTCTATTATATTTTTCTCTTGATTTAAGCTTATCGATGTTTATCATTTTTTCCTAACGCGAATACGCGTGATTCCGTTGACGATTGCATGTAAGAAAAAAAAAAAAAAAATAAATAAAAATAAAAAAAATAACGAACGAGTATATGAGTAAAATATATGATCGAATAACGGTACGGATAAATCACAGCGCGTTCAACCGTTATTTTTTTTTTTCTTTATCGTTTAATTGAAAATAAATTGAATTAAGAGTCCTACGAGAAGCCCTGAGGTATATCGTTTAGTCTATTAATTTACTTAATAAAACATAAACGATTGGAATGATCATAATACTAATATTGTAATATTAATTATATATATTGCTATTATTATAAATATGTTTATAATATATATTTTGATTTTCAAGTGTGTGTGTTTTTATTTTCGTTGTCTTTTTCATATTATTTATTATTAACATTAGTATTAATTGTGACGCTGAAATCCCAAACTAACACGAACCCATTCTAAATATTTTCAAATCCAATGCGTCCATTAACAATATAAAATTTAATCCTGATGTGTAAAGATGTATTAATCGATTACAAATTGAAAAAGAATTAAAATTGTGAGAACCAAGATTAAATTATGCGAGGTAAGTAGAGTGTTTTAAATTATTTTTAATAATATGTGCTTAATTTTTTGCTTTTTACCGCTATTTATAATCTAATAGAGTATGGGTTTTTTTCTTTTTTTTTATTTCCGATGAAAATTTATGTTTTCATTTCTTATCAATTACTAATTATTTATAAAAAAAAAAAGTATTTTATTAAAAAAAAAGTTGTTTTTCTGTAGTTTTTGAAAAATATCATTAGTGTATGCTAAAATAATCTTATGAATTTTTTTTATTACCATTTCTTAAAGAGAGTAATGCTGGTATTGACAATAAAACCAAATTATAATTTTATAAAATTATATATTAAACATCGAATACATAATAATAAATATAGTTGTTTATTACGAATCAAAAAATAAATATTTTTTACCTCATATAAAATTCATCAATGAAAAAGTTTTAATGAAGAAATAAACGATTGAGTTTCACCATCACTTTTTTTTCTTTGTTTTTTTTTTTTTTTTTTTTTCTCTTTATTTTTTATGGCCACGATACGTTATATTTTTTAAATTCGTATACTCGCCAAAAACCCATAAAAATTTTCGCTAAAAGCTTTAAATGCCTAATAGGTTAATCCGTGCTTACGATAAAATTCAGTGAAAAATGAATTTTGCTCCTGCTTACAGATGAGATGGTGGTGGAGAAGGAGAAGTACAAGGAAGTCGGTGATGGCTTGGACAATGCCTTCTTTGAGCTTTACGGCGTTTAAAATTACTTAACGATATATGGCTATAACAACTAATGCTTCGTTAAATACAAAAACAAAAAAAAAAAAAAAAACAATAATTGCTTTTACACTTTTCGCTTCATTTCCATCTTTTTAACGTCAGTAAGTTTTGTTCTTGTAACCCGTGAATATCCTTTCCGATCCTGCGATCGCGCTTAAAATCTTGCTAATACTGGGCAATTTCGAGGTGATCGGAAAATCCATATATGAATTTTTTCTCGTTTTACTTTTCAGCTCTTATAAAAATTATTTAAAATATTATACATAGTATTAAAGTAAACTTTAATATTTTAAAAGTTCAAACAAGTATATAAAAAAAAAAAAAAAAAAAAAAACTGCTGTCACAAAACATTTTCAAGTATTTCGGTGCATTATTCATTTCTTTAATATATTTATTTAAAAATGGATAACATAAATTAGTATTTCGAATTAATGTTAAAAATAAATAAGTTTTTTTAAAAAATAAATTTCATTTTCAATATAAATAAATTTTTGTAATTAAAGGATTAAAATCTTTGAAAAATATTTAAAGAGCTGCAACCGTACGAGAAAAAAATGTTTATTGCAACGAGTTTTCAATGTTACTTAGTAGAGAATGGATAAAAGTATTTAAGCAAATTTAATATGCAAATAAATGGTGTTGGGTACGCTTTATTTTAAATACTTAATTAAATAATTAAATGCAGATAAATTTGCGATGTCGTATGTTTTTATACGATATTGTTTCTTATAAATTTCGAATGTGATACGTGACAATTTTCCACTGACTGCGATTTTATAAATTATAAAAAATGTAATCTTTTGCTTTTGAAAATGATAATTTTGCATTAATATACTAGACTATTAATTATTTGTTCAAAATTAATACAATAATATACAATATATTGAAAAAGTATACGATAAAATTTTAAGTAAATTTTAATTAAAAAATCGCTACTCAACCCATAATCCATCCCTGCTATGTAAAAATCTCGTATGAAAATGAAACGGAAATTTGTTCCGTTAAAAGCGTAAAAGAAAAAATTTATCAAGGTGAAAAATCGAATGTGAAAAAAAATAATTTACAGACGAACTTGTCCACGAGAAGGAGAAGTACAAATACATCTGCGACGACTTGGATCTCACTTTCACCGAATTGGTTGGTTAAACTTACGCGACATCGAAGATCCCTTTATTTTGGACATCAACGAGAGCAAGAAAATAATAATAACAAAATATACGAGAAAGGAAAAATATGTTTATCAACAAAATCACCGAAAAATCTCAGCCACGCATACAAATACGTCGATTGCAAAAGGGAAAACGAACAAACTTTATCGAGCGGCAGATCAACAACGGTCGCGCAATACTTTTGGCCAAATTTCATTATTACTATTACTTGTAATATTACAATTAAAACATAACGTTATTGTATCCACAGATTTGTGTGATTTATCTATAATACGATCCCGTTATCCTTATCCTCGTTGTTTTCCTTCGAAAATTTACATTGTAATCGTTATATTTATTTATGAGTTTAAAAAAAAAAAAAAAAAAAAAAAAAATATTAACAAAATACATCGCATTGAAACATGATAAAAAATTAATGTGATAGGTGTAAGTCAATAATTTACATGTAAAAGCATTAAAATTTATAAATAAGTAAAGACTATGCGCGCGAATTTACCTTTGCTAATTAAAAGATAAATTATATTCAAGCTTCCTCCGTTAATTTTTTTTTGATCGATAAAATTACATTAAAAACTATAAATACATTCAGTTTACTGTTTTATATTTATTACGATTTTTAAATAATAGTTATTGTTGGGTTCATCAAATACAGTCTTACTGAATTTTATAATAAAATGTTTTTGCAAAATAGTATGATTTTATTATTTTGACGAATAAACAATTGTTGATCAATTTTTAGATTTTTTTATTTAATCCTGAATAATTTTATTACTTTAGCAAATACCTTTTAATGGAAAAATTTGAGGAAAAGATCTTAATCGCGTCCTCAAAATCGTGGCGTCAAATTTAAAGTTATATAGTACTTTTAAATTAAAGATAATTAATGTATAATTATTATTTTGCTTTTTTTAATTCTTTTTATTTAATTTTTTATTTCTATTTCATTTCTTATATTTTTTTATTTTTAGTTATTTTCTTCTTGTAATATTTATAACGATAACATTTAGATGCACAATTAATTACAAGTGTAATATATAATATTACATTCATAGTATTTTTATAAATAATTCGGAATTCGCTGTTGATAGATTAACACGTTATAAGAAAATTGAAATTATATTGAAGATAAAATCGTAAGATTTGATATGCAAAAGATTATTAAACGTTCGTATAATTTAAAATAAAAAAAAAAAAATAAAAAATGAAACGTTTAGTTCTATTTGTACTGACAGCGAACGATATAAATCTACTTGAAGGAAAAAAGGTATATTTTCTTTTATTTTGTTTTATTCTATTATTGATTTAATTTTTCTCTTTGGTTAATTTACATCAGTCATCTCAGATTTTAATTAATAATTGTCAATTATATAACACTTTACAATGTAATTAATTTTTTTTTTTTTTTTTTTTTTTTTTCAATGCAGCGCATTATATTATTCTTTTCATCAAATTTTAAATACATGTTCAATTAAACATTTAATTAACATCTGAGGTAAATGGATTTTTTTTTTGTGTTTTCTACTAGAGTTCTTTTATAAAAATAAAACGAATTTCCGAATACACATGTACTAAAACTAATATACATAACTTTAATAAAAATTATTTTTTTAATACAGAAATAGATTAACATTCTTAAATACAAATATTAATGTTTTGGCGTACAACATAATTATTATTAACATAAGACTAAATACTGAATCCTATTCCTGGTATTCCGAATATTTTAAATAGTATATATTTTTATCAAGGTGTATAATTAACAAATTTCATAACATTTAAAGCGTATCTACAAAAAGTATTCAAAATTTGATTGACAAATAAATACAAATAATAATATTTTTAATTCATGATTGTCTTTTTTATTTTAATTTAACATTTTAACCGCTTTGCGTAAATACTTTTTGTAGAACGATATCATTAACCTAAATACTAATAAAATAAAAATAATTTTAACGAGTAAATTTTAATAAATTTTTTCAACGATTAAATTCCAGACGAGCTGATAAACGAGCGCAGCAAATACAAAGCAATTGCCGAAGAAATGGATCAGACCTTTGCCGATCTTGCTAGCTACTAATTCGATGTCGCTCGCTTTTCCATTAGAAGCTGTTACCAGTTCTATTGATGATGAAAAGAAAAAATAAAAAAAAAACATAACAAAATAAAAATAGAAATTAATGAAAAAATCACACGTAAAAGAAAAAGCGGCAAAGAGGACGACGGCGAAAAAAAAAAGCAATTGAGAACGAAGGAACAAAGATAAAAAGGGGGAAAGAATTAAAGTCAGACGCACGCACTGCCTATACACAAACACACGTACATCTATAAAGAAAGAAAAAAAAGCAAGAAGGAAAAAAGAAAATAAAAGGACGGATGTGTTATTGGCCGCAGGTCCATTCGTTTGCTGGAAAAACTCCGACCAGAATTTTTACGGGATGAAAAAGTCCGATTAATATTATCGACTGAGTAAACAATGTTAGAGTTTAATGTCCGCTTTTTTTAGTAGTTTTATTTAACTCGTTTTTACACGTATATATATATATATATATATATATATATATATATATATATATATATATATATATATTATTTCAAAGGATGCCAATTATTTTTCGTGTACCTGCCAAAGTACATTTTTTTTATAAATATTGTAACGGACAGTCGTTATTAAAATCGAGGAATAGATAACGAATTGTTGAGTGCATACTTAATGTCTTTTGTAAGTGCAAACAAAAATTTTATAATGCTCTTTTCTACTTTTGCGAAATATACAATTTAATAAATTATTCAGTCGTTAATAGAAGATTTTAAAATCCATTATTATCAATTCAAATCTATAAAGAACCATTAACGAGTCATGCATTAGTTTAATTTTGAAAAATGTTTCAACAATATGCGAACATTTAATTTTATCCAAATAGTATCGTTTAAGTTTAAGATTGCATATTTATGTAGCTTTATATTAAGCTGCATATTTAATAGCTATATAATTTACTTCAAAGTTTTCCTATTATAAAAGTCATTCCACCTTAATATATATTGCCTTTAGACTAATTAAAACTTGCATTGCGTTAAGAAAAAAAAAAATACATATAAAAGTCCAAATGAAGACAACTCTTAATAAAAAAAAAAAAAAAAATAAAAAAAAAAAAAAAAAAACGATTTTAAATAAATTTTAAAAACATATTTTTGTCTATCGCGAAAAAAAAGAAAACCATTCGTTTGAATTTTGGCTTTGAATAATGCGAGAGAAAAATCATTTCTGCGCAGGAAATCATTAAAACTACTGTATCTCTAAGAAATGTCGTTCATGTATGCTTCTTCAACATTCTATGTCTTTAAAATTGACGATACAAATTATATGATAACTATATATAAGTTTAAAAATAAAGCAGGACATTTCTTAGGAAATACTTTGGTAAAGTGCTTTGATTATTTTATGGTGCGTTAATGAGATGATCTAGTGTAAAAGATAGCATCATTTGTACTTGAAGATATGTAATAGGAATTATTGTACGAGTTACAACGAGATTGTAGTGTTAAGGGGATTGCGCTTGTTGGTGTACGAGATACGCTTCTTAATAAATTTATGAATACTCCCGGATAACTGTCATCGTTTAATAATTTGAGTATTAATTTATGTCATATTTAAAATTTTAGAAAGATTTATTCATTTAACTTTTTTTTTTATCTTAAATAATTTTTTCATCAATTTAATATAATTACCCGAGATGTTCTTAATATTTTTGTTGGAAAAATTCGTTAAATTCGTTAAATTAAGAAGCGCATCACCGCTTTGTCGTTTGTCTTGCAGACCGTAAATATTATTCATGAAAGTAAAACCTGTGTCTACCTTCCTCGCATCGCATTAAAAAGCTTCGGCACACTCATACACAATTTTTGGCGCGCTTAATCAATCCACATGTAATCTTAGAATAATCTTTACCATTCGCTTGAGTTCAATTGTTTCTCAATTTTGGTATATGTATTCATATGTTACGTGTGTGAAATTTTCCTTGTATCAATTTGTATTTTTTTTTTTTTTTTTTTTTTTTTTTTTTTTTTTTTTTTTTTTTTTTTTTTTTTTTTTTTTTTGACAATGCAACAAAAAAAAAGAAAAAAAGACAAAAAAAGACATAAGAAATAAAAACGAAATCACGTCGCACACGACGTAAACAGTGGACGGCTGGATAAAAATGAACCTACAACTATATACACGCGAAGACGGAGTTGTCACTTTGAAATGCGGCAGTGCCAAAAATATATACAATGTACACAAAAGTTTACGAGGCGAGCCTTGGTAATTATTGCGATGGCGAGAGAGAAAACTCGCGCGGTTGCACAACATTATTGTATTTACAAAGTTAACGCGCATCGATTGAATTTAAAGACTATTGTAAACTTAAATTACCAGCGTGTATCGTTAACGCGAAATGCAATAAATATGTAATAAGCGACGGTAATAAGCCGAACTAATTACTCGTTTAGATCATGTAACATCTTTGATATTTCCAAACTTTCAATGTATTATTGAATTAGAACTTGAGATTCAATTTGTATACTAATTATAAAATTATGTAGGACAACAATATCAGTTTATCGCTGATCGCATTGAAATGTACAATCCGTCGTAAAGATAGCGCGACTTAATCATCCGAATTTAGGAATAAAAAATTCTGAATTTTCAAGATTTTTACATTTTAACGAGGCTTATAAAATTTTATTGCAAAAATGACGTCTCGCATATTTTTAATATTTAGGTTTTGTGTATTCTTTCAAGAAAGAAAAAAAAAAAAAAAAAGAGAGAAAAAGAGAAAAATTAAACAAAAAACGACGATTATATGTATATATCTGAAATGAGAATTTGTTATATCTAAATTCAAAAAAAAAAAATAGGCGTAGAATTTTTTCCACGAATCTATATATGAAATATATGCGTTGTAAATATTTATATTTAATTATTTGTGAGTAAAAATTATGAATTAATTTGCATATAAGAAGTATATCGTTGAAGAAAACATTACATCCCGGTGCATAAAAATACCTAAGGGTTATTTTTGTTCTGCCTGATATCGCTTGAACGAACGAAAATGCGGTAAATAAAGCGTTTTAAAACAGAACCATACTAGTTGTTTTTTTTATTCATTTATTTATTATTCATACATACCTGTGAATGATTTTTTTTCTTTTTTTTTAGTATATTTAGTTATTACTAAAATCCATTTATCAATTTCTTCCCTCACGATTTGAAAATACCAAAGAACATTCAAGCAAGGTTTATTTGAGAAAAAAATGTTTTCGTTAAATTTTATTGTGAGAAATTACTATGAATTTTCTATTAATAAACATTAATGCTTAATCTTAATATCTCGGCATATTTTTATTTAATACAATTTTTTTTTTTTTTTTTTTTTTTAAACAGAATGTTTAAAGTTGTATAATTATTATAAAACTTTTATTTATTTACCAATTATTATAAAACTTTTTATTTTTCTTGATTTAAATGTGGAATAGTCAATTTCTAAAATATATTTATGAGTAAAAGATTGAGAATGTAAATAATGTATTCGTTCCGTCACAAATGTTTTCCTCCGGTTATTACCAGATATATTAAATTTTTAAAAACATTGAATTCCGAAATAATAAAATATCATTTTGAATTGTAAAATGTATTTGATTTTTTAATTTTTAATTGAAGTAACGAATACACGCAATGTTTAAAAAATCGAAGCTTTTAAACATTCACGTCAATTAAATCTTATAAAGCTTAACTACGTGCAAATTTATTATAGGATATTTTAAAGGTTTTAGAATAACATTTATAGACGCTCGATTTATCTTTATACAAAACCACACTCTTTCTTCCATCTTTCCACACTTTTTTTTTTTTTTTTTTTTTTTTATTCTTATTCGTTGTATTAAATACTTTGTAAATAGCCTTGCGGTCCGGTGTCGCGTTCTCTCTCACGACCTATTATTAGGATTCGCCCCAATAACATTAGTGGGTCGTTTGACGCGATGTCGCGACGTTATAGATGTTTTATCATACTTTATTTTTTACAATTTTAACGTTATGTTTATTTTTTTTTTTTTTTTGTTTTTTTTGTTTATTTGAAAATAATTTTGCTCGAAATCATTTTTTTTTCTTTTTAATTCGCTTACTTTAAGAAACAAACAACTCAACGGACTGAATACATTTTTTTTTCTAAATCTTAGAATGATAAAGAAAAATAGTCTTTTTTTTTTATCGGATTCTTCTATGTACATAATTATTAAATATATTATAGAATTTGATTCTATAATATATATTTAGTAATATTCTTTTTAAAACAGAATTTTTTTTTGTAAACATAAGTTTTATAAGGATTATTATCACGACTAAATTTAATGAATTTCATGAAATAATATTTTACTAAGCTTCAACTTACTTTACTTAATCTTAATTACTCTTCAAGTTATATTTTAATTGAACGGAATCCAAAAGATCTCCGAGTTTTAGACATGAGTAGAATTATTAAATAATAGTATTACATACGATGTAATTTTTTTATTAAATAGAAATAAAGTAATATTGAGCACAACATATTGTTTAATCTTATTTATTGTTAAATAAAAAGGACTTTAAACGTTTAAAAATCGCTTAATCTTTCTGAATGTAAACAATGCTAATGTGTACAAAAAAAAAACTATTACACACAACGTTTGAATGTTTTCAATTAGCTTTATTATTTTAGTATTTTACATAAAAATATATAAACGTAAAGTATTATAATAACCCAAGAAATATGACCCGTGAATATTTATAAAATAATATTGCAGTAAAAAAGTACATGAAAAGAAAAAAATCAAGAAATTACTAAGCCTTTAACGATAAATACATACTTATTCTAGAATCGGCGGATGTCTGACCATATCGGGTATGTTCTACTTGACGGTTTCACTTATAGTATTATGCAATTTTTTTATGTTCTAATGAACATTTTTTTATATTTTTCTATCAAGTGTGCTTTATTATTATATTTAATTATTTATATCGATATAATAATAAATTTTTATTCATTAATATATTATTATTTCGTTCTTTTGCATTATTTTAACTTCTTTACATTTTTAAACTACTGCCTAAGCCTAGATTTGTTTTCAACGATAAAAGTTTCAAATGAAATATCAAAAAGAAATATACATATATAAATAATATATATATATATAAATTAAGTAAAAATTCTGATCTTGAAATTTATTATCCATAGAGCAGCTTAAGTACCGCTAGCTAATTTATCTTCTTGTATTTTCGTGTAATTCGTACCGATATGTTGTACCGATTTTTTTTTTTTTTTTTTTTTTTTTATTTTCTTTGATTTGGCACGCAATCTTAAGAGATCCCGTCAACTAAATGTATCGCAATTGTGCCAAATTGTCTATTAAGAGTATCTCAAAATGGATTCGCCGGATTTCCATAATAGTTATAATTTGTGCACAATTTTTATAGGTTTTTTAACGAACACTTAGTGACGTACTGATTAGAAATTTTAATTTGTTAAAAAACAATGTATTTTTATGATATTACAATGCACAATGTTTCTGTATTACAATAATTTTTCTAATAACTAAAAATTTGAATAATGATATGTATATTTAAAGAATTTCATACGAGTAAAATAATATTTAAAAAAAAAAGATCACATTTAAATGAAAGAATATTCGTAAACACAATGACGATTGTGATGTAATGTATAATCTTTATTACTATCATATTTATCAGTGTTATAAAAATGTTCAATTATAAAAACGAAAATTTTACATCGATGATTTGCATGTTGATGTAGGAACAACTGTAAATGAAATAAATTCAAAATAACTATTAGAAGTAAAATAATAAAAATTATAATTGTATAATATTTATTACACGATTATACTTACAGTTCAATTAAACCTGCTTTTAAAATTGTATTGATATAATTTAGTTTTAAGTTAAAGCAGAAAATCCAAATATAATTGAGTAATGCGTGTTAAACGAACTGCTCATTCAGGTATTTGAAAGTTTATTATAAAAAATGACGTTAAAAATGTGTCAACTCGATAAGTATCTGAAATTTGGTTATCAATTATTTACCTGATTTTATAAAAATATTGACTTTTTTGCAAGTAGAATTAATCGTCGCAAAGTAGTTCAACAATCGTTAACGATTGTATCAATTAAAAGTAATCCCTTATATATATGTATAAGGTGCATGAGAATTCGAAACGTATCAATGTAACAGCATAAATTAACCAACACACATGAAGAAAATGAAACGATCGCCGATCAAAGTCCAAAAGTCACACAATAACAGTGGTAGTATAGCTCGCGCGCGCACGTATCTTTCCAAACTCTTCACGAAAAAAAAAAAAAAAAAAAAAAATAATAATAACAAAAAAAAAAGAGAGAGAAAAGAATTAAAAACCGAAGCAACGTATGAAGCAAAAAAAAAAAAAACAGTCGAAGAAGATAGATAGATACTACGAGATGAAAATACGAGATACGTAAGAAAAAAAGAAAAAGAGAGAAAAAATCTCCGTGAAAATAAACCGTTCGTTCGTTAGATCGCGCTTGGTAATATCGCGCTGCCTTCTTCTCTCTCTCTCTCTCTCTCTTCATTCTCATCAAAAATTGAGAAAGAAAGAGAGAGGGAGAGAGCTGCGCGAGCCATTTTTGGATTCCCCACCAACGGTTTCGAGTCGACGGGCCGAGTGTAACGTTCCAAGAGGGCGGGCTCCGCTTCGCGCTCACGACTTCCCGGAGAAAGAGTAGAGACACTCGTCGCGCGTCGTTCTCAACGCTCGGGTAGGTAAGTTTTTTGGGGCTGAATGATTGAAGTTTTTTAACTAGCTTAAAGTGAGAAAAAAAATAATAAAGAGCGAGAGAGAGAGAGAGAGAGACTGCGTGTGTGTCTGTTTGTGAGTAAAGAGAAAAAAAAGTGCTTTATTTTTTATTATTTTTTTTTTTTTTTTTTTTTTTTTTTTTTTTTTTTTTTTTTTGTCTTTGTAATGTCAATTGTGGTGTTTGCACGCTAGCTTTTGCTATTAACTTACTGCGTTTCTTCTCTATTTTATTCCTTATTTTATCGCTTTTTACGCGAAGTGCGCGATCGAAAATAATTACGATTTTATTTATGACTTTTGATTATTATTACTACTACTGCTATTACTATTATTACTTGGGTTTCTTTTTTTGTGCGAATGTGACTTTCAGCTTAGAAGCGGAAGATTTGAAAGGAGAGAAGAAAGCTCCGAAGACCGGAGGGAAATATGCTTGCGCTTCGACCAGTTCGGCTTTTGTCTTCTGCTACTTCTACTTACGCTGGGCAGTAAGTACTAATAAGCTTTATTTTAACACGCATCCGCGCTTTATCGCTGTGTTTTAGTTTAATATAAACATGCAGAGTTGACAATATTGATTTCACGTTTAAAACGATAAATATACAGCCTAATATCTGTACATATATAATTCAACGAAAGTGCGATTTTATACTTTCAACACTCGAAAATGTTAAAAAAAATGTTCGTTAACTGACGTACAGTGGCTCAAACTTCTACATATATTCGGTATAAATTTTTGACTCACGTCAATGATACGCACGCGTGAAAAATTTCGTTCTTTTTTTTTTTTTTTTTTTTTTATTTCGATTTCGACGTTAAAATAAACAGCGCGCTTAGGTTAAAAATTAAACACGAACTTTTGGTAGCGCGTACGCATTTAGGGATGTAAGTACGTAAAGTTCGCGATCGCGTTCGGCGTAAAACGAGTCAAATGCATGACTGGATCGGTTCGCCTGGGGCTGGAGACGTTGGACGCAAATAGCAGCAGCAGCAGCAGCAGCAGCAGTAGCAGCAGTAGCAGGAGAAGCAACATAGCATAGTGCGTTGCTTTGGAAAGTATATATCTGCGACGAAAGTTTTGAAATAATCATCCGTGTATTTAAGCCTTTGGCGAAAAAAAAACAAAAAAAAAAAAAAAAGATGGTTGAACGAACGTTTGAAGGTTTTTAACGTTTTGATACGATGCTTTAGATGAAATTTTCGTTGTATTAATAGAGTAACTCAATAGCGGGCTATTTATAATTGTACGAATCCAACTTTATGGGAAACCTTCAAGATTACATTTTGAAATTATTCTTATGATCAAGAGATGTGGGTAAAATTTTAAAATAATTATTAAAAAAGGTTTATAAAATTTTACTAAAAATGTATGCAAAATAAGTAGATGTTTAAAACTACATAGTTTCTGCATCGAACTATCAATGTAAAGAATTTAAAGATCTTGACATTTAATTTGTTCTTTTCGCAGTTATTTTTTTTTATTTTTTTTTTTATTTTACGACAAGTTAACAAAAATTACGATCGTCTCGTAGTATCGATTATAATTGAAGACAAAAACTCGATAAAATGATGCACTATAAAGATATCTTTCGTTAAACGAGAATAAAAAACCTCAAATTCAAAAATAAATGAAAAAAAAAATTTTTTTTGAATTTGGGAAATTAATCCTTAGGCGAAAATTAGGTCAGAGACGCGAAAGAGAGGCGTACAACGCTTATAAGTAGTGGGAACGAAAAGAAGTAGATGAGTAGAGAAAAGCAGAGAGAGAGAAAGAGAGAGAGAGAGAGAGAGAGAGAGAGAGAAAAGAACGATATCCCGGTGGCGTACGGGCGGAATGCGCGCATTCTTGCCAAAATCTATTTCGGAGCGTGCGTCTTCTTCGAGAGCGCGGAAGACGAGCTATCGAAAAATTACTCGCAGGAAAACGCGCGCGCGCGCGCGAGAGAAAGAGAGAGAGAGCAAGCGATCGAGAGAGAGAGAGAGAGAGAGAGAAAGGAGAGAGAATGGAAGAATCGAAAATGGCGACGGAGCTTTTGTAAGGTTGTACGTACGTTGAAGATCTCAAGGTCGCGCGAAACGTTAATCGCCCGTTCGAACGCTGGCATTCGGAGCATTCGAATATCGCGCGCAAACGCTTCGAGAGAATGCGCAAGTTGAGGCTAGCTTCCGGTGAGCGTGTTGATTCTTAACGACCTGCGTGCTTTGCGCGCGCAAGGTGGTGCAAGTAAGCGACGATGATTTGTTTTGTCGCCGCAGGAGGAGAAAGGATTTGTTTTCGTTGATTCTCGTTTACGTTGCTGGCGCCTATTGTTATTATTATTATTATTATTATTATTATTATTATTATTCTTTTTTTTATCTCGTTCCTTGCGTGAACTTGGTGAACTCAATGGAATTTGCGAAAGTTTTTTAAATTATCAAACGATAATTTTTTTTCTTATTTTTTAAGGATATTATCGATATGCGATGGATTTTTTATCAAACATTTTTTATTAACTGAATCATGAAAATTTAATTTATAAAGTTGAAAATTAATGTATTTCATCTTAAAAATTAAAATTTATGAGTTTTGATTTTTTTTTTTTTTTAAATTATCGAAAATTAAATACTAACTTTTCAAATATTTGAAATTTTAAAGTTTTTATATTAATGTAGTTTATGTTTAAAAACGTAAAGATAAGAATAAACGAATAGGAAAATATTTTTCTTCATTCGTTATTTATTTTCACGACATTGGTTTAACTGAATTTGAACGACCAGTGATCTCGCTTGAAGCGACATTTTCAAGATTAAAAATAAACATGTGATATTCTTTAAATTTAAAATTAATTGAAAAGCCGTTAATATAAATAATGTTAATATAGTTTATCGATAATTTAAATAACTACTATTTTATCAGGATTGTTGTAAAAGTAAGTTGAAAACAGAAAACTATTAATATGAAAATATACATAGCAACTTTGTTATAATTATTGTCTTTTTATTGTTGACGAAAAATTTTTTTAAATTTCATTATAATTAATTTTTCGTAAAATCAACTTACAACACGCTAATCTCTAATTGTTATCGTTATTTTGGCAATTCCAATTTGAGATATGCGTGAAATCGTTCGCGGATCAGGTCGAAGCCGACGCTATGTGCGCATGCGACCGCGTGACGTCGGATGTTTTGATTGGTTCACCGTTTCAAAGTTCCTGCTACGATCTGATTTTAATGAAACCAGATACCAGGAGATTTGTTGATTAACTTCGCGTCCAAGCGTTGTATTATGGTCAAGATCAATGCTCGACGAATTTTCAAAATTAAACTTAGTTTCGATTTTAAAAATATCCCGGTGATTGATTTAAACGAATCGCTGGTTACACTGGGTTAACTTTGTCTGAAAAACATTTTCGAGTAGGAGATTAAATGGATTACGAGCTTTTTCGTGAATTTTATTTCTCTCTTTTATCGAAATTAATGTTGCACTTCGTAAAATTAACCATCTTTGATTATTTGAAAAAGTTGACAGTCGATAATGAAAATATCGAAATAAATTAAAAATTTAACGCGACCTAAATATTTCTCAACCCATACCTCATTCAGAGATGCATTAAGCGTTTAGCACATCCTACGACCGAAAATAAAAAACGCATCGGAATCGAATCGATCACCGCCACTTCCAGCGTCGCGATAAATCCAAGCTTTAAAAGGAAAAAGAAAAAAGAAAAAAGGCGAGGACGCAAGAAGGTGAAAAAGCTTCGAGAGAGAGAGAGAGAGAGAGAGAGAGACACGTGCATACAAAAATCTCCCTCCCTCGCTCGTTGTTTTGCAAAACTCATATCCCTCCGGGTATATACGTCTATAAATAAACTCTACTCTCGTTCCCTCTCGAAAATCTTTCCGTCTTTCTCTATCCTCACATCGAGATTTTCGAAGAGAGTAGAGCAGAAGATCGGATGTCGGTCGGGCAGCACGACCAAGTAAAGCTCGAGTATATGGGAAGAAGCTGGAAAGAAGAGAGAGAACGAGAGAAAGAGTGAGAGAGAGAGAGAGAGATACATAAGTATACACGTATACCCACGTCCCTTCGATATTCTTTCTCTTTCTCTCTCGTCTTCATCTCGCAGCGGCCGCGGAATTATTAATAGACTCCGGCTCTAATGCTATTTCCGTTGATATCATCTCTCTTTCTCTCTTACACACGAGTCCGCAAGACTACTGCTGAATTTTTGGATTTGTATATGTGTGTGTGTGTGTGTGTGTATTGTATGCGAGTTTTTCGCCGCTGGGTTATGAAAATTCGATGAGAATATTTTAAAAGGCTAACAGCTGATATCTCTCAATTTCTCTATGATTTCAACCGAATCGATTGGGATCGAGGGTGCAATGGATCTTTATCTGTGGTTATAAAACTATGCCATGAAAAATTTTAAATTAAAATGATCGCTTGATTTACAATGATTTTATAATATAATTATCGCATTAGTTTTCTTTTTAACTATGTGTTACAAAATTATTTAGGTAGCATTTCTTGAATAGTTTTACATTTTCAATTCATTAATTTAAAATTACTAAATATTTACAATAAAATACATAAATAATATTATAAGAATATTTGAAATAGATTAAAAAATACACGTATGTTTATTAATTGAAGTCTTAAAATTATTAAAATATGTAAAGATTTATTTTCATAAACAAATCCGTTTTCTCTTTTATTTTAACACATACGTATTCTTAAATAGACTGAACCGTTAAAATAGAAAAAACTTACTCTATAAATTTAGATACACAATCAATTTATAAAGTGAGTTTATTTTTAATGAACAATTCAAGTAAAATTAGAATTGTGATTTTTATGAAATTGAATATTTAGCTTACATCAACATGAATGAGAAAAAAAAAATGAACATTAAATAACGAATTTATTATATGTACATTTAATTTAATATATAATTTATTTATTAAACATCAAATAATAATCTTAGAATTTAAAGATTTAACATTAAAATTAAAATTAAATATTTAATGCCTAAATTTTTCATTGTAATAAATTAAATTACTTATTAAAAATTATAATTTCGAATATTAAAAAGGAAACAATATAATTTACACAAAATTAATCAAAATTAACATTCGAGTTCATTTAAAGTAACAAAATTAAAATTCTTAACTAAATATCTAACGAGAAGTGCCTCACTATGTCGTGACATTATCTACTTTGGTCAAGATTATATTTCTCCAATCTTGTAAACTAAAAGTTATTTAATATTGTCAAATATTAATTAGAAAAAACGTTAGAAAGTGTGAAAAAATTGTTAGATTAGCAAAGAAAGCTCTGTTAAATTATTTATGCAAAATTGTTAATGAATCATTTGAGAAACCTAAACTCTGCCAAAATTTTCGTTCGCTTTCAGCGCTTTTCGTAGTAATAGCTATAATTGGATACTCTTGAAACTATATTATTTTAATGCTTAACTAGATTGCAAAGTGATTGAATAAGATTTGTAATAATTGCGGCACAAACTTTTAAGTCATCAAGCGTAATTGTTAATAAAATTTTATAAATTTAATAATCAATTATTTTTTAATAACTAAAAATTCTTACAATTTAACGCTGAAACTAATCTTTTTGTTTTGTAGTAAAAAATAATACAAGTAATCCGATGAAACTGCGTTTTCTAATTTATCTACGCTTTAACCATATTCCAGCAGAGATAATCAAAGCTAAATCGAATCATCAAAAATTTCCAAAAACATCGATATACTATATATATATATATATATATATATATATATATATATATATACTAGTATATTGTCGATTATTCACGTTATCAATTTGTTTGTTCTCTGTTCAGCATTACTACCGTTGTTGCTTTCGTGAGTAAGGGTGCAAATAAAAAGCCGCCACCATGGACGCGATCAAGAAGAAGATGCAAGCGATGAAGCTTGAGAAGGACAATGCGATGGACAAAGCCGACTCCTGCGAGGGACAGGCCAAGGAGGCGAATATGCGCGCGGACAAGGTCCTCGAGGAGGTCCAGGATCTTACCAAGAAGCTCTCTCAGGTCGAGAACGACCTCACCACCAACAAGTCCAATCTCGAGCAAGCCAATAAGGATCTCGAGGAGCGCGAGAAGTCCCTTACCAACGTGAGTTTATTCCAAGAGATTCGCCATAGGTTTAATCGTCAAAGATTAATGTATAAGTATTAACGATAAAATTCTTCGCAGGCCGAGTCCGAGGTAGCCGCCCTTAACAGAAAAGTCCAGCTGATTGAAGAAGACTTGGAGCGCTCCGAGGAACGTCTCAACACCGCCACTGCCAAACTCACCGAAGCTTCCCAAGCTGCTGACGAATCTAGCCGGTAAGACGAAAAGAGCGAAGAAATTCGCGTATAAAGTTTCATAAGCAATTATTGGACAAGAACGATAACTTTACGATCAAAAGTATTTTAAAAAAATAGTAAAACTTTACACGCATATGTACAATAAACGTTTATCCGGTCATTGCTATTCCAAACAGTATGTGCAAAGTATTGGAGAATCGCGCCCAGCAGGACGAGGAACGAATGGACCAACTGACGAATCAATTGAAGGAAGCCCGTCTCCTCGCCGAGGACGCCGATGGCAAATCCGACGAGGTATCGCGCAAGCTGGCCTTCGTTGAAGACGAGCTCGAGGTCGCTGAGGATCGTGTAAAATCCGGGGAGGCGTAAGTTTTTAGAAAAACGAATTAGTAATTTTTCTTTTCTTTTTCTTTCAATTACAAAAAAAAAAAAAAAAACAGATCGTTCATGCAAAAAATTCCGTTATTATCTTAGCAAAATCATGGAGCTTGAGGAAGAATTGAAGGTTGTCGGTAACAGCTTGAAATCTTTGGAAGTATCCGAAGAAAAGGTAAAGTATCGATTAAACGTTTGTAAAACTAATGGATATTAAAACATATACAACGTTCGTTTGTAGGCCAACCAAAGAGTTGAAGAATTCAAGCGACAACTGAAGACTCTTACGGTCAAACTAAAGGAAGCCGAGGCTCGCGCCGAATTCGCCGAAAAGACCGTCAAGAAGCTCCAGAAGGAAGTCGACAGGCTCGAAGGTCAGTTTCTTATATTTGTCAGGATAATATTATTTATATTTATATTTATATTTATGTTTATTTATAAATACTTTTTCATAAATCTAAGATGTTATATATATATATATATATATGTGTATATATATATATAATTTTTTAGTTCAATTTTTTTCATTTAAATTTTAAAATTCTTAATTCATTTTTAACGTTGAATTTAAAATTCGCAATATTAAATATTGATTTTAAAGTTAATCAGCTTTAATTTTCTGAAATTCAAAATTCTATTTTTATGTTTATGCTATGCAAAAGCCCAATGAAAATTGCACATTTGATTATTCTTCAAAATTTTAAAATCGTTAAAACATAAGAATTTTGAAATTTTTTTTTTTTTTTTTTTTTTTTTTAATAAAAAAATTACAATTCTATTTTTAAACCTCAATTTTTCAACGGACAAAAGTCAAACTTAAAAATCAATTTAAACAAATTTTAAAAATATTTTTATCTCACATCCTTCAGATAATATTTTACCATTTTTCCTCCCCTATATTAGATCACAGATAATTTTCACACTAGAATTAGTAACTTTAGTAGCCGTCGACGAGAAACAAATTTTTTATTCTCATTTTTTTTCAAACATCGACGCCGGCAATGCTTTTGAATTTAGCGGCGTCGTGAATTAGTTGTTTTTTTTTTTTTTTTTTTTTTTTTTCGAGTTAAAAGCGATAGCTATTGGAAAAAAGAAACCGATTTCTCGTTACAGACGAATTGTTCCGCCAGAAGGAGAAGCACAAAGCAATTTGCGACGACTTGGACTCGACATTCGCCGAGCTTACGGGCTATTAGACGATATTTTAAAACGCAAAAAATAAAACAATTACTTATTGAATTACAAAACTTATCGATAATACGATAAACGCAGCCTATACCTTAAAATCAACTTTTCATTTGTATAATCAACGTTTCCCTTATGTAAAAACCAATAACAATGCCTGTAGGTCGTATTTTTCTTTTTATTCGAATTTCACACCTTTAACTTGACTTTAATATTACTTTTTCCATTATTTGTCCTTTACATAAGGACTAAAAATTAGTTGAAATGAAATTATTTTTTTATAACACGCTTTGTATCGACATTTTATGTAGTTTTATGATTATAATTTATAAATTTTTCAGTGATACGTTTAAATCAATTTTCGAAAATAAATCGAGAAACTTTATTTGCATAGATTTTTTGTTATTTATTTTATAGTATAATTATAGATTAATTAGAATAGCATATTATTATTTTACATTATTTAAAATTGTTAAATTAATATAATCTTTTTTATACTTTAAAAATAAAATATTATTAAATTATTTAGAACTCTTAAATAAATATAAGAATATCTATTAATAATATTTTACCTAATTTTGGTCCTTGCCCATAAGGCGCAACTGCTAAAGACAAAGAAATATTTTCTCCTTCGTAAATAAAACGAGTGATTGAAATATATTTAAACAAAGTTTTTTTATAATCAAGACGATCAAAATTGAGTTTAGGGCAGAAATATTTTTAATATATAACTTCGTACGACGACGACCTTAAAAAAAAAAGACAGAATAGCGATCGCCCGCAGGTATTTCGGCCATTTACATTCTTCTCTGCTAAATATCTTTCAGTACATTCAAAGCTGTCCCCGTTGTGGTAGAAAGAAGAGAGAGAAAGCGAGTGAGTCAGAGAGAGAGAGAGAGAGAGAGAGAAAAAAGCACGTGAGACGCGATGGATGTATATATACATAGATATATATATATATATATGTGAGAAAGAGGATAAAATCTCGTAGAAATAGAGCATGTGTCATTTTTGGCGCTCGCCGCCTTTACCTCAACTCCCTCTTCGCCACTTATCTCTACTTTAAACTCGCCCCATACTCAAAACGTTCCTCCTTTTTAACTTTTCTACGCTCTTTCTCTCGCCTCAAGCGCAATAGAGATGATGAAACGTAAAGAGAGGAGAAGACTCTGAGGACACCTTTAAATTTATTTTTAAATATTATATTATTAATTTGTTCATTAAATTTAATCAAATATAAGTAGTGTTTTACGAGATATTCATAAATATTTAAAAAGAAAATTCATCACAAAATAAGATACTTGATGCATTTATACGTTTGCTTAACTTTATTATTTTACTTGCAATGAATATTTAAAAAAAAAAAAAAAAAAAAAAAAAAAAAAAAAAAAAAAAAAAAAAAAATAGATGTGTTTAAAGGTGTATTTTAAAAGTCTTTGTACGCATTACTCCTGTGTGAACGTGAAGCTAACTTTAATTAGACATTTATGCAGGTATTTAGACTGCAAATAGCACGTTTTCTTGAATTCTTAACACCAATTTTACCACAAACCCTGTGATAGCTTTTATAGAAATTTAGTTATCGTAAACAATAAATTGCTCTCGAATGAGACTCTCATGTTGGAAAGCAAACGTTAATCATTACGATATTATATTTTCAACTTGATTATTAAACAATTCGAATAATTTTTGTATAGAACAGAAATGGATCTTTGGAAGTGCATGATGAATGAAAAAATTTTTTACATTTATTTTTGAAAAAATTGAATTTATAATATTGTAAAAGGCAATTATTATTAGTTCTTCGATTTGCAAATATCATTTCCTTAAAATAATGGCATTTTCTTGGCTTTCGATAAACTCAAGTACAAAATTAGCCATGAAAATGATCTTCATTGACAGGTGGAGAACTACTTCTAATATAAAATTTAGCAAACTTACGCATGTGTTAAAAATAGTTGTTTAAAAATCCTATAGATATATAGTCGTTTATCTGAATGAGTAAAATTCCTATAGTTATTTTCGTTTTATCTTTTAGAATAAATTTAATTTACGACTTAAAAACTATCTAATTAATCACGTAAAACTTTTTAAAAATATTTACTGTACTTGTTTGAAATTTTTTAAATTATTTAAAAATAAATTAATTTTAGTATGCGGTTTTAATGTTTAAAATTCAACTTTACGAATTAAAATGTAAATTCAATAAACTATAATAAACAAGTACAATAAATCGCCATAAGTTTATTTTAAAAAAATATTAAAAATTCTTCAAGTGATTAGTGCTTTTTGGAATAACTCACGGATATCCGATTAAAAAATTTATAAAAAATATTTAAAAAAAAAAAGGATAAATTAAAACCAAAATTTCTTAAAAATAAACCATGTTTATTAAAAAAAAAAAAAAAAAAAAAAAAATTAAATAATAAAAAAAGAGCCATAAATAAATCAATTTTTATTTTACAGACGAGCTCGGCATCAACAAGGACAGATACAAGTCCCTGGCCGACGAGATGGACTCCACCTTCGCCGAGTTGGCCGGTTATTAAGCCAAATAAAAGAAAACACAAAAGAAGACGCACGGCGAGCGCATCTCCCAAACGCCGGAAAAATCAACGAACGTCGTCATTATTTTTTGCAGACTCCCAATGTCGCGGTCGGGATATCGCGAATTATGGAGAGACAATATATACATCAACAAGAGCAACAATGCGAAACAAACAAAAAAGAAAAAAAATTAAAAAAAAAAAAAATTTACAATAAAAATACAAAAAAAAAAAAAAAAAGATTATATCACATGCACATATATGTTATTACCGAGTATATTCATCGATTGTGGCCAAAGTTCCGTTTTTATGTTTCTCTATTTTTAACAGCCATTTTTCCTTTTCCCCATTATCGAGGCTTTTTGTACACGAGCAAACACACGCACACGAAGTTGTAACGAACTTTAAAAAGCATCGTGTGCAATATATATAAAAACGAATCAATCAACGTTGTAACATACACGAAGAGACACGCTATCGGTGGTCATGTGCGTAGTTGAGGTTTTTGCCCTATTTAAAAAGTTAAACTTAAAAGTGTATGAATGGCCAGAACCGATGACTTTACCATCGTATGAAACTAAAAAAAAAAAAAAAAAAAAAAAAAACGTCAGTGAATAAAATGAATATTATATTTATATACACATATTATATATAATTAAACGAGGACTGTCCGATCTCGTCGCGTCGCTTAAGCGGAGGATCAATCGAACGTGCGATCGTAAAAACGTAAAACGAAGAAAACTCTGATTTTTTCCGAGGGTTTTCTTCGCTTTTTTTTTTTTTTATCAGAGATCACGATTTCACCTTTGCTTTTTTGCGATCGACGTAGAGCCGAACAATAAGTCACCTTCTCGTATTTTACGATGATATGAAAATAACTTTGGAAATCACAATGTATTTTATTTATGATTCGACTTTGCGTTATGCTATGGAATTATTAATAAATGGCTGTAACTGTTTTAACGATCGTATGTTATTTTTTTGGCACCTTTATTATCAGTTGTAGTCCTCGATAAATGTTCTACTAACATGATATTGTTTAATTTTCTTATAATATAATTTAAAAATTATTTTGTTTTTTTTTTTCTTTGTTTAATTAGATTAAAATATATTTTTAAATTATAATAGATAAATATATTTACGTGAACTTCAATTTAATAAACGTATGTTATTCAATTAAATCGAAAAAAAAACGAGTATTCGTTTTTATTTCTCATTTAGTATTTTTTTATTCATTTTAATAAATATGCTAAAATTTAATGAAGACAAGCAAGTGAAAAATAAATTAAAGAAAAAATCACGTTATTTAAATTTATTGATATATATAAAAACATTTATTGGTATAAATTCACCAATATAGCCATATATATTAAACAGTTAAGAATAACTTACATCCATTTTTAATTCAATATTTTTTACAAATTAAATTATAAAAAGATCAAATTATTAAAACTTTTATTTAAGAACCCTAAATTGATATTATTTTCAAATTTCATATTTTGAACCACCTACCAAATAGATATTAATCTTACCGACGAACTTGAAAGCGTCATCTTCTGCAAGAAAGTTGAACGAAAAATTGACAGTTCGAAACCAACGAATATAGACGCATATCGAGACACTCTGGTTTGCCAAGGTTTTTATCAATCCGTATAATAATGTTTACGGGCTAAATGGTGAATCTTGGTACAGTTTAATTTTCTTTTTTTTTTTTTTTATTCTGCTATATTTTTAAATAAAACTTATATGTATCAAAATGAGCGACTCAGTAAAGCCATTCGCCTGTACAACAGAGGGCTGCAATATGGTAAGTGAAATAGATATAGCGCGAATGAAAGTGTGAAAGATAAGTTGTTAACCTAACTATTTGTTATTCCCGTTAATTATTCAGAGTTTTGTCAACGAAGATCATTTAACTGTCCACAAAAAGAAGCACGACATGATGTTGAATCTTGGAACTAATAATAAAAACAACTTGTTCATTGGTGAGATTCTAATTATGTTATTTGCATGTTTACTACTCTTATTTATTTAAGAATTGTTGTTCATAATCCTCAAAATTAAATCTAAATTTTAATTTATCATCTTAAACTTGTTATAAACTTCTATAAACACATCCAATGATTTTCAGATTAATTGAAAGTGTTAAAATATGTAGATATCCAACAACACAGTTTTCATGCTTTTTGTTAATTTAATTACTATAAATTAAAAATTTCATTAAACTTATGTCTTTAAGAATTGTTAATTATACTTTTATCTTTTATTTTTAATTTATATAAAATTAAAGTATTTTTGTTTATAAATCATTATTTTATTTATATATTTTGTTAATAAATTTTTTATAAAATTTTTTTGTTCAAAATATTATCATACTGGAATAATGTATTTAAAACATATAGTAAGTAAAAAAATATTACAAACTTAATACAAACATTTAATTTTGGTGATAATAATAACATTTTTATCAAAGAATAACTTGTTACGTAAAATTATTTTATCATAAGACAGATAAAATCATTGAAACAAAACAAATTTATTGTAAAATCTAAATTGCAAATAGTTGCCAAAATATTTTAAGCAATTTTATAAAATTATTGAAAAAAATAGCTTTTTAAAAAACTTACTTTAATTAAAAGAATGCTCATATTTAAATTAATATTTAAAATACTTTAACAAACAATATTGTTTCTCATTTATAGCTGATCAAACACCAACACCTACAAGATTTATTCGAAATTGTGAAGAAGTTGGACTTTTTCAAGATTTACAAAATGAAAATCCCTTTGAAGAAACCTTTCGTAGAGCTGTTGAAGCTGGCAAAAGTGGTAGTGCTCTTGCAGTGCCAGAGGTAAATTCAATAAATCGACATACTTTATTTATTTTAATATTTTATTTTAAAACATAAATAAATTTATAAGGTTGAAGAAATTGATGATACATTGCATACACCCAATGTATTTCCACATATAACAGAAGAATATACAACTTCAGTTACTGCGTTATCGACCAGAAATCAAATAACAAAATTAGGTGTTAAGAGTTTTACAGAATCATCTATCATCATACAAACAACTTCAAGTAAAGAAATTGCTACAGAGGAAGTTATAACAAATAAGGAAGAAAATAAAAAAATCATTGATTCTACATTAAAAGAAAATAGTACCACTCAAACGACACCAGATTCGACAGACAACAATTATACTTTGAAATCAGAAACTAATTTGTATGTTTTGTATTTTGTTGTTATTTTTTTTAAATGTAAAATTACTCAAACTTATAATTAAAAATTGCTTAATATGTATGAATTTTACAGATCGATAAATGGAGCTGAGGTGCAGTTTTTATTAAAAACTCAAGATGGCAAAGTATTAAAGTTTGTTGCTGCTCCAGTATTAGAAACCCAAGAAGATTCTAGAAATATAAAAATAGAGGAACAAAAAACAAAAGTAATAGCAAATAAATATATTAAACCAGATTTGAAAATAACCGAAAGTCAAAAATTGTCTTTGGCTAAAATGGTAAGTTTATGGCATACTTTAATTTAAAAAAAATTAAATAATAATTTAAACAAATTGTTTGATAATTAGATTTGAATTTGAATTTATTAATTTTCATTAAAAATTTTTTTTTAGAAATTAAAACAAACACTGGCTAAGAATGGCACAATTACAGAAAATAAGGTTATACAAAACAATGAAAATGAAAAGAAACCACTACAACTTCCAAAAGAGAAAAGTAAAAATAAAATTGATAATTTAAAAAAACAAGCAATTTTGGAAAGAAATCGAGCAAGCTCTATGCGTTCTAGAGCAAAAAGAAAAGCATGGATAGAACAGTTACAACAATCTTTAAAAGTAGCAAATGAAACTAATACAAATTTACAAGCTCAAATAAAAAATTTACACGTTCAAGTTACAAAACTTAAGGCTCTATTGTTGGCACATAAAGACTGTCCAGTTACAAAGGCTATGGAAGAGGGTATTTTCTATTTTATAATTTTTATTTTTTACTTTATTTAATTTAATGTAAAGTTAACTTTAGTTAATTTCAAATTTAAAACATTTTTCAAAAATGTTTTATAATACATTCATTAATGAAAAAAGAAAAGAGCGATTTCAAATAATTATATTGATCTTAAAATTATTATAATTTATAGTATACCTTAATTACTTTACATTTTTGAATTATTTGCTAAAATATTTTATAATTTTTATTTATATGTCTATACTTTTTTCAGGAAATGGCTTAATAGTCGGTTCTAAAATTCTTACCATAAAACCAAATGAAATAAAACAAATCCCAGTTGTTACAGGACCAATCAAATCTACCAAACGTGCTAATATGGAAAAGTTAATTGTACCAAAAAAGAAACCAATGATATCCACAATAAAAAATCCGATTATTTTACCAAAAGCAGATTCTACTTCTAACACTATTACTCTTCATAGTGTAGAAACAATAAAAACAATACCAACCATAAGTATTGTAGCACCCGTTGTAACGAATTTAGAAAATGGAAAAGGAGTTATAGGTTTTGTGCATTCTGACTCTGAGAAAGTTCCTTTGATACAAGATACCCTGTTAATAAACAAAAATTTTAATGAAAATGCTGCATCAAAAACAAATGGAACTTGAATATAAATAATGAAAGTATTGAATTAGATAATTTTTTCAGACTTAACATCGCGTCTTGCAAATGAATGCTTGACGTATTAAAACCATTGTTAAATGAAAGAAAGAATCAACAAATGTGATAGTTTAAAATATTTCTAGTAAATATGGTTTCTATAAGAGGCTGTTTATTGATCTGTGTCAAAGTTTAAATTATTTAAATTATTATCATAAGAATGATTTAACCCTTAAATGCATACTGTTGACAAATGAGAATGTACTATAATTTGCTTATCATTATTGTTAAAATTCTTTGTATCACTTTTCTTGTTAAATATAAAAATATTTTATTTCAGCATAAAAAAGTTATGCATTTAAGAGTTAAAAAATATAAAGTAGATAATTTTAAATTTAAATATAAAGATTTGACTACAAAATTATCAATAATTGACACAGATTTTAACTTTTTATTTAATAATCATTATGTAAAGTTAAAAAAAATTAATTTTATTTCTTGTTGTGATAATTGTTTAACATTTTTTAGCTTAATGTTATTATATTCTACAAGAAATTCTATAAATTGATTTAAAATTTTATACGTATCGCAAGGCAAATATTTAAAATAAATTAATTTATCTGTTAAAATGGTAAAATATAATGTTGGAAAATGCATAATTAGAATTATAAACAGTAAATTAAATAATTTAAATTCACTAAAAAAATATTTTATTTTGTTTTTAAATTTTATTGTTATATGATACATGATGTGTTTTATGTTAAAACATTAATAATGGATCTCTTAAACTTTAATTAATTTTTAACTATGTTAATTATAAATATTGAATTTACTATTTTAATAGATATATTTAGTACCAAATTAATAAGGGAAAAGGAATTAAATCAGAGCAATTAATATATTTATTTTAAAATTTGTAAATATGAATTTATATATTTATTGATATTATACATTTACAAGTATGTAAATAACATATTGTCTTTTAATACATTTTTTTTACATATTTTATGAGGATCTTATGTTTTAAAATTTCTTCCTTGTGAGTCCCACGCTGTATCTGTAACCCTCGGGCCCTTATCAGTTCTCCGTCCAGTCGCCTTAAATTTTAACACTCGACAGGAGAATGATAAGGGGCTTTAGGCACGTTGTTCAATTCTACATAGATATGAGTTAGATTTTGAGCTCTTGAAGCTAGATCAAATTAAATAAATTCTTTTATCATTCATAACATTTTTAATGCTTATTAAAATATTGATTTATAATATATTCTTAAAAATATTTATATTTTAATAATAAAGGAAACAATTTATAAAGTTTACAATAAACTAAATTAAAATTTTTAAATAAAGCATAATAATCTTTTTATCTGTAGTAAATATAAAATTTAACACAAACAAATGTATATACAATTATATATATATTTTACAAATGTAAAATTAAATTGTTTGGAATTTTTAGATAAAACTAGTGCTTAAAATACAAAGTACAGGGCTATCGGTTACTCTGTAAATAACACTAAAGACTTACCTATAAAGAGATAAGACAGCAGTAGATAAGCAACAATATAGTGTGTCTGGCTTACATTTTTGAAATATTGTAATAAAATATTGCATACCTAGATATTTTTATTAGTACAATATCATTTGCAATATTTATATTTTTGAAATCTGAGTTGTTATTTAAAACAATTATTTACAATTTTATGAATAAAAAATTATTACAATTCAACTTTATCAATATATATTGATTCAATGATTTCGTTAAATTAATTAACAATGAAGAATTTTTTATTTTAGACAAAGAATATTGTATTGTCAAACAAATGTATCAATGAAAAAAGAAGTATTTGTTAAATGATTCCATCACTTAACACCATTTTATGTTGAATGAATTCTTTATCATAGTTGAGTCAATTATTACTCATTATTATCAGCTGAGAATTTTATTTAATATTGTAAAAAATATGATTTATTGTCTGTAAATATAATTAGCGTTAATTTAAAATTCTTATTTAATAGTGGAAGTATTTACAAAATTTCTTACTAAATGAAAAAAAAATATTGGAATATTAACTTAACCATTTTTATATTAAATAACAATGAATATCAATATCATTGATGAACATATTTATTTAATGTTGAATTATTATTAACAGTACGTTTTCAAAATTAAATAATCAACAATCATACAGATGATGTGTTTGCTACTTTTATTATATTTATTAAAAATATATGCATAAATAAAAATTTTTTTTTAAAGCTGACGATATCAATATTTATTTAAATACCTTAGAATACTTTCTTTTAAAAATATAAAAAACAAATACTGATTTATCTATTCTTATAATTATTTTATAAAATAAAATTCTTGTAGAATTTTAAAAATTGACACTATTTATTTCAACCTGACACTATTTATTATGGATATCTGATTGTCTAAAATTTTAATCTCAAAATGAGTTAAATTCATTATAATTTAAATCATTAATTAATTATTTTAAAGAGGCAAAAATAAATTATTGAATTTAATATAAAAATGTAGTTAAGCTCTGTAAGTTGATATGAATTTTCGTTTTAAATAATTTATTAAATTGTCAATATAAATGTTAAAATAAACTTCGTAATTTTCGCAAGTTAGATAACGCTTCAAAATTCTACAACTTAACGAATAACAAAACGAACGTAATATTTGATGAAAATTTTGTCGGCACCTCCCATTAGTTACACATACTCATCGAAACCAAACCACTTCTTGAAACCCATCACGATTTCCGAAAAATTTCATACTCAAACACCTTTATCTCACTATTGTATTTGAGATTCGAAATTTACAAAATGAAGCCTACCGAGAAATTAACAAAGAACCGGAAAATACCCAGTTTCTTTCTTTTCACGAGCGAAGAAAGTGCCTTAATTCTTCTCGCGACCTTTTTGGCACCAAATTTTTCCACGCATTATTTATATCCTCTTGCCGGTCGTACATATATGTAGATATGCATAAGTCCTATGTAGGCATGTATGTATGCGCGCTTTGCCGTTCGAGATTCTCCCTTCACTTCCCTCGAACTGCGGCGCGCGAGGGTTCGGCCATGTTTGCTCATTCTATCGCACTATCTGCTAGTCCGTTCGTCGTTGAAACAACGACTATTCTCCGTCTCTTCGGTTTCATCGTCGTATTAACTGAAAAATTTAAAATTTTACCCGTGAAATGCGGACTGCTGCGTGTAAAAATTCAATTTGATAGTTTTCTTCGTCCACGTATGAAGAATGTCCTCGAACAATGCTTCACTTTTTCGAATCACGTGGCGCGCCAGCGAGAGCTTTTTCGCACGCACAGGCCCCTTCCCTTTTCTTCGCTCTTTCTCTCTCACCGAGCCGATATACGCACGCACGAATCAAGGTTCCGAATCGAAGGGTCAACGGCACTCGATACTACACCAGTATACGTGTCCTCCCTGCAGAAAAGCTCTATCTCTATCTTTCTCACTCTTTCGCCACACTAGCACAGTCAAAGCAAAAACTACGCGCACAATAAAATTAATAAAGCACAATGGCATGAGAAAAGGAATAAAGTAGAAGTAAAACTATTGGTTATTACTGTGTGATTTTCAGCGACAATGTGAAATAGAATTCAAAAGAGCGGAAAAACTGGCTATCACTCGTTCAGAGAATGACTGCCGTACAAGTTGTTCGGTACAACTACTGGCTCACGAAGCAGCAGCAGCAGCAGCAGCTCGCTGCTGCTCGCGACGAAAGAGAGGGAGAGATAGAAAGAGCGCAGCGCATACGCACAGCTGCGTTTAAAGAGAAAGAGAGGGATGAGAAGCTTAGTATTTCCCCTCTCGACAGTTCACTCCATCTATCGCACACAACCACGTTCTGATATAATGCACACACGTAAACTTTTGTTCGGACTCGCGCACCGTCTCTGTCTTCTTTTCTACTATGCAAAGAGCGAGAGAGAACGAGAAACCGCCCCACCATTTTGCGCCGCCGTTGAAGAGAGTTTTGCGGAGCGCCATCTTTGTCTCTCGAGCCGAGAATGTGTGTGCTTACGTACATATTATACATGACGCACATACAGATTGGTGAGTATATATACGTATATATGTATGCGGGCTCTCTCGCATTTCTCCGTCTCTGTCGCTCGCGGGTTTTCGTCTATATCGCCCTTTTGATTACGTCTGCGCGCGAATCACGGATATTGTGTGCGTGTACGCATGTATGCGTATGCGGTGCGCGCGTGTACGCGTACAAGTTATTCTATACTGTATACTCTATGGGGATATGACTTATTTTTTTTTTTTTTTTTTTTTTTTTTTTTGTTCGTGTCTAGACGGATTTTCTCTGTCATCGGAAATTTTTCTTGCAGCTCGTGACACACCGGAAAAAACATAAGGCTTGTTTGTAAATTTTTTCATTTTCATCCGTGTTATCGCATTTTATAAGACGTTACAATATGACAAAAATGGAAGCAATGGATTTTTCTTGTCAATAATGCCTTTAAATTTGTCGGATTTTGAAATTTACCTCGGTCATTGATTTTTCATCGGATAAAATTTATAAAAATCGAATAAAATCGAAGAAAATAAGTGTATATTGCGTGTTAACAAATTAAAAACAAATGACAATCATTCAACAAACACTATCTTGATAAAATAAATTTAATTATAAATTTAGTTAGATATTCAAAATAATGAAAAAAAAAAAAAAAAAAAATTTTTAAATCAGACCATAAACTACTTTTTCATTTACATACCTCGTTGCTATATTCGAATTTATCCTCTACCTAGAACCTGAAAGAAAGAAAATATTTTAGTAGAGCGCTATCATTTGTTTACATTCAAATGATAATGACCATTGTAAATATAAGAATGTCGTGTAACATTAAGAATTTTTGAACTGTATTAAAACTTTGAATTGTTCGGTTGACGCTTTCAATTTTCAAAATAAAAATATTTCAAGAAGTCGCTAAATTTTAGGATTTAAAATTTTCTAAAATTTTGTATTATTATAATATTTAATGAATAAATGTGAATGTATAATAGCATGATAATTTTTTAATAAAATAATTATTAATGAGTAAATTTATTATTTTTTTTTTGTTAATTAAAAATTAATTAAAACTCGGTTTATAAACAAAATAATATTCTCGTTCTTTTTATCTATCAAAAATAAGAAAAAGGTTCGGTTAATTTCGTATGAATTTTTCACATATATGATCTAAAAATGTCACTTATAAAAATTTTTTAACATAAAAATATTATTGTAAATATTTATTGTTAATAAATGTAACAAAATAAAAGAATAGTTTTATAGTTTGCAAAAAGATTGGAATTAAAACAGTTTTTTTTTTACTCATTATCAAATTTTTACATTACTTTTCAATTATTTTTATTAATGTCTTGGCATTTTATTTTTTTCAAATTTAATCGATTTTAATGTAATTTAACGTGTGGCATACTTGCTTTTGAACAGATGGCTTAGAATATTTTTACCATACTATCGGTATAATAGCTTCAAAATTTAACTCAGTCGTCGTATGTTCAGGTCAAGGTAATTTTGTAATTCAATGCGTTTGCTCGGATTAAAAATTCAAAATCATTCGTATTAAGCCTTCGTAGGTGTAAACGTCCATGACAATTGACCAATATTGACGAAGCTGCAAAGAAAAATAAATATGTGACGTGTTAAAAAAAAATATGTATCTTTTTGCTTTTTGTATAACTTTTTATATAACATTTTCAATATAAAATTATTAAAATGTGGTGCAAGAATTTTACGTTTCTTTAATGATATAATTATAAAAAAAATTTATAACGCACGATTATTATTATCTATTGGTACAATAGTTTTCTGATTCACTCATAAAAGCATTTAAGATACATATTATATTATATCATTTTTACGAACAAAAATTTATTTTTATTCCTACATCTAATCTTTTTTAGATTGAAATTCTAAAGTAATAATGTAGTTTAAAAAAAATTCAGATAAACTATCTTGATACAAAAAAGGAACAACACATTGCGAAGAGGAAACATTAAAATAAACAAATTTAAATGAATTTTAAATTTAAATTATTCGCTTAGTATAGCAACGAAATATTCTTTGCGTATACCTTGAATATCATTAACTGAGAATAATGTACACGCGAGCCATATTACTGGACTGAAATGTCACCGAAACCGAGCACGAATCAATCGATTATTAAAATACAATACTTTCAACGTATGCATAGATATACTTAAATTTTAAAAAGGAATGGATAGCGAAGAAAAAGAAGGAGGAGAAAAGACAATTCACGAAAGAGAAAAGGTTATTATCGAAAAGCATTAGCGCGTGAAAGAAGAAACCAACGAGCGCATACACACACACACACATCCAACACCATATATATATATAGACAGAGTGTAACAATGTAGAGCTAAGAAAGTGAGAATAAGGAGAAACAGAAAAGAGAGGGTTCAAAGAGCGAAGCAAGAAGGCGGGTCTGGTTAACCTCGTGGACGTTATCTTAAGGGCCGCGGGTGAACATATGGGACACATTCCTCGCCTCTATGCTGTTTGTATTCTCTCCTTCCCTCTTTTCTCTTTCCTCTTTAGATGTCTCAACGACGTTCTTTCCAGCGAGTTTTTCAACCTTTACTGTACATGTATGTATATATACACACACATGCCATAGATTTGTTGGTTTTTCGACGCGTGCGCTCACATGTGTAGGTGCGCGCGCGCGCGCGCGTGTGCGCGCGCGCGTGTGTGTGTGTGTGTGTGTGTGTGTGTGTGTGTGTGTGTGTGTGTGTGTGCGCGCGCGCGCGCGTGTGTGTGTGTGTGTGTGTACGGCGAGTGCGTGTGCGTGCGCGTGCGTGAGGTATGCATGCGTGTCTCTGTTATTTGGATTTGGAGAAATGCCGATGAAACTTGAATTTTTATTCTGAATTTTAAGAATTTTTTAAAACGCGATTCATACTTATTTTACGATTTACATTTCATTTTTTAAATTTCTCATATTTAACCGATCAACTTTATAAAATATAAAAGTTGAACGTTTCAGTTTAAACTGAATTGTGTAAGAAAAATATTTTTTCATTATACGATATTTTAATATATTGTTTACGCTTGTTATCAAACCATTTTAGCAAATTATTATTATTAATAAACTTTGTGAAAAAAAAAAGTTTACTTTCACTTATTTTTAAATGTGTTCCTCGATCGAAGCAGTATAGATTGGAATATTTAATTAGTGAATGTTTCCGCAATCATTTAATGACTCGCAAACGATTGCGTAAAATTATAAGCTTTATGAATTTACTTTTTTTTTTTTTTTTATAACTTTCGACTGCTTGTGTAAAATATATTATTTTGTGAAGTTGGAATGGTTACACATTTTTTTTTTTTATTTAATTAAACGATAAGTGTATCAATTTTTTTAAATTAAAAATATTAATAAAATAATCTTAGAATATTATTTTTGTTTGTTTCTTTTCTCGTTCAAAGAGTTTCTTAAAAATCTGAAATCCTATTATGAGTAAGTTTTTAAAAACGTAGCCGAAGCATAAATTTGAAAACTTATAGGATACAGAAGGTTCATTGTGACGTCAGCGTTTATACAATTTGTCTCTGTGTCGTCATATTTTTTAAAACAATTTGAGAAGCCAATATTTTTTATGTAAATTTTATTGTAAATATTTTTAACGTTAATAATTTAATCATTTAATAAATTATAAATCACTTTAATATTTTAATTCATTTACTTTGTAAAATTAATTCATATTATTTGCTTAAACGGAATTAATTTACATGCGGAATTAAATTAGAGTAATTAATAGCGTAATTAATATACAAAATTTTGAATAATATGATTCCGTAAAATATCGATGATAGAAATTTAATATACTCGCTTATTTTTAATAATCGATGTTGCATTTTAAGCTTTTACTAAAATAAAAAAGTTGCAACTACTATTTATTAATAATAGTTGAGTAATAAAATAATTTTAATTATTATTTTGCTACTTTAATAGTTAAAATATTATAAATTGTAATACTTTTCTTTTATGTTAAAATAAAAAATTTAAATAATGTTCAACGTCAATAAAAATGTAATGAATTTTTCGTAAAATACAAATATGATTTAAAAAAAAAAAAAAAAGAAGAAAAAACTTTGTTACTTCATTTACAAAATTTTATAATCAATGCAGTATAAACACATAGTAAATTTTACTCGTTTATTTATCAACGCATAAAAAAATTTTTATAATTTTAAAAATCGTTTTTTATTTATTCAACAATGCAGTGTTAACCAAACCATAAAAAAAAAAAAAAAAAAGGAAATTATCCGATATCGAAATGTTACCCAGCAACTTGATAAGACCAACAACGCTTTTGTTTTTCCCTTTTTTTTTTTGTCATACACAAATACATATTCGCATATTTCGCACACGCATCCGTGGAAAAGTAGTCGTAGGAGGCGTGAGAGTTAATTTATTTTTTCTTCGTATATGTAAATCTACATATATATATATATATATATATATATATATATATATATATATATATATATATATATATATATGTGTCGGCGTATATACGGTCGGCCTAAAATTTTAATCGATAATTTCCCATCCCGTTCATTCTCTCTCTCTCTCTCTCTCTCTCTCTCTCTCTCTCTCTCTCTCTCTCTCTCTCTCGCTCTCGCTCTCTCACTCGGCGCTTTTACGCCCTTTTGTATGATCATACACATACATTCGTATATATATATATATACATATATATGTGCCACACACGGTATTTCGACTTTTTCGACGTGCAGAGAAAGGGCGACGAATGTATGTAATGTAATGAAATATAGTAGCCCGAAACGCACGTCGCAAGGGAATATATATTTGTATATATTCAATAAAGAAGTCGGAAGGATATACGCATATATAGGAATCGATACTTAGACCGTTATATGGATTATTATAAGATCGGAGGTGTTGTCTCTTCTTGTGTTCTTATTATATTTGAGAGAAAAATTTCTCACTCATGCGTGCATAAATTTAATAACGAAAGTCAATTTTCAACGAACAATTTATAGAATGTTTATCGGGTATAACGTTTTCGTTTAGTCTCTCAAACTCATAATATATATTTTCGGAAGAAAGTGTCTCCTTTGGGTATTATAAAATGTTTGAAGGCACTGATTAAACGACGTCAATATTGTATCGTTACGCGGTGCGGTTTATTGCGTATACGAATTATTGTGCTTTCACTTTGAAACATTGATAGCTTTAACGACGAATATTTTGTAGATTATATTTTAAACTTATTAAAATTTAACGTTTCATGTCGGAATATAAAATAATCGGATGATGATATAAGTTGCTTCGGATGTAAAATATTTACTTTGAATTTTGAGAGGAGAGATGTTGTTTCAACTCATTTAATCGATACATTTTTTATAAATCCGTTTGCAAAGATAAACATTAAAATTGAAATAGCATTTGTTTGTTTGAAGTACAATTCTTAGTGGAAACATTCCTCAAATATTTAACCGATGTACGAGTATACTCTTTGGTATTTCAAAAAGCAACAAGTTATTAGAAATGTATGTAAACATTGTTATTTGATTTATAAAAAAAAAAAAAAAAAAAAAAACATTTTTTTTTCTTTTTATTAAAAATTTATTATTTTCACGTAATTTTGTTTCGATATATTCGATTAAAATAAAATTTTTAATTTTAGATGGTTTACATCGAACAAATAATATCTAAACTAAAGCGTGAAATTTTCTCTCGTGGGATGAGATTTAGTCATCAAGTTGTAAGCGAATATTTTTTGGGAGATTGTTATGCCAACGGCTGCACGAAAATTTAAAATAAACTTTGAATGCCTCTTCCGCAGGAGTCGTTTATATATTTACTTATTCCACATCTTTTATATAAATTTATTTAATAATATTTAAAAGTCATTAAGTTAATCTTATTATTTTTAATGATTTATTATAATGCAATGTTAAAAAACATTTTTTTTATTAAATTTTTATTTAATCGTTAATTTTTTTTTATTGTCAGTACAAATACTTTTAATAATCATACTAAAAGTAAATTATAATAACTATTATATATAAATATTTAGTATATTATTGTAATGAAAATTTTAAGTATTATTTTTACAATAAAAAATTTGATAACAAATTAAATCTATAAATACTCTAGTAAAAAAAAAAATCTCACTTTTTAAAAGCTCGAATGGAATGAATCTATTTCATTTTTGTAAAGCTGTTTTTATAAAAATCTCTCATGAATTTACCAAGACATTTCTCAATTTCAAAAGTCAAAGCAATCGCTTAGCGGTGAAAGATATGTCAAGCGTGAATAAAGAAAAGCAAACCCATCGAGAGTAACTTTATTGAGAAAGAGAATTATCGTGAAGACGGAAAAATATTACTTTTGAATGCCGTATAAATATTAATTTTTTTAGAAAAGTCATTATTTTTTCAAAAGTTTGGTGGTAAATTTATTGTAATAATAAAATTTTACTGTTAGTTGAACAACAATAAATTGTAAAAAATTTGAATGTTTTCTTGATAGAAATAAATTGCACTTATGCATTACAATCAAGAATATTGAAAATATATATGTATAATATAATTCAATAGTTAACGTACACCAATATTTGCATATTTTTAACCGTTAATATTAATAAACCAATTTGATAAAAAATTTAGCTTTAATAAAAATCAACTTGAATTTAAAATAAAAATTAAACTGTATAATTATTATAAATTATGTAAAGACAATCTTAAGCAAGTAATTAAAAAAGCACCCAATGTCAAATAAAAAATGTCAATAAAATTTTTCTATTTACAAATAAAAACTGCACAATAAGCGATATTTAATCGATTATCCACAATTAACTCGTTAAAAAATAAAGAAAAATCTTAACGACGAAGAACAAGGACACGTTTTATAATACATACCTATTTCCAGAAAAATAATCAAGAGTTTATCTCGATACAAAGCCATCAAGTCTCAACGAAAAAGAATACAAAAAAAAAGAAAAAAAAAGTTGGGTTTCTCCACGGCTTCATCTCTCGTGCGTGACATTCGACGCAGTACATAGCCTTCGGTCAGCAGCGCACTTCCAGCAAAAGGAAATTTCGCGGTTACAATCTCTCTCTCTATCTCTCTCTCTTTCTCCTTCTCTCGACTCCGGCGATTCGATAATTCGTCGTTGAATAATTTCTTTTTTTGGCGTTGCTTTGCTTCACACTTGTTTACATATACAATACAAATGGTCAATCTGTGTCGCGGCTCTGCAAAAAACAAATAAAGCGGAGACGAGTGTTAAAATATTGAAATGTATTTTTTTTTTACTATTTTTTTTTACTTTTTTTTTTTTGTTTTTCTTTTTTATAGGAATTAAAAACTTTTATTTTTAAAGATTCGAATGTTGTTCGTTATATCGTAGAGATTTGTGCGTTTTTTAACCAAATAGTATATACTAACTGTCAATAATTTGATGTATTATATATTTTTGACAAAAAGATAATCTAATTATATATTATATTTATGAAAATAAATTAAATTTAAATTCTACTTTATAACTAAATAGAAATTAATTAAACAATCGTTTATTTATTAAACATTCGTACGCAAGTAATTTTGTTTAATCTATTTATTTTTTGATATATATATTTTTTATTTTTCAGCAAAAAAAAAAAAAAAAAATTAAAGAATGAATATGAAATAATTTTTTATTCACCGCGTATCAAATAAAAAAATCTTTATGAATTCTAATTTTATTTCATCCGGTTGAAAGGATTATAATAGCACAAGAGGCGATCGTTTAATCCTGTACACATGCGCCTGAATACATTAAACGCATTAGAAAAAACAGATGTTATAGAAAAGAAGCAAAGAAAAACGAGATGTATACAATAGTTTCATAGTTGCATACGTGGGATACCAAATGTTTTCTAAATCAACTCCTGAATTTCTATAAAAACTCTATTTTATTTACCCAAACGAATAATAAAATAAAATTTTTACCATCATCGACATTGTATTTATATATTATTGCAGTTCATGAAATTCGTTCATACGCGGTGTAATTGATTTATAACAAATTTTAACAAGCGCACACATGTAGAGAATTACCGCAAAATTTGATGCGCCTTATTATTAAATATTCCATCCGACCCGCAATTTCTTTATCGTCCATTGAAAAATTAACGCTCGTTCTCATTAACCGACGAAAACCTAAAATTTGATATTCAAATGATTTTAATACATTTATATATATAACGTTTAAATTTCTTATTCGTTTTTCTAATCGTTTGTAATATGATATTTTTGTTTCATGTAAAATTTATTGTGCATTAGTTTTAATTATTCAATTATGGTTTACTATCAAGACAGTAATATTATTAATTACAGTAATATTATAAAATAATTTATATGGTTTTGGTATCATTTATAGGGCTTTCTTAAAAATAGAAATTCTAAACATTGAAAATATAATATAAAATTTACATCCTATTTGAAATATGTTTTCGAAAATGAATATTGTAATTCAATATTTACTCGAAAATGTATTCAGATTTTTTAATAAAGTGTATACAGACATATGAGTTATAAAATAAGTACAAAAAAAAAAAAAAATGTACCTTTTCCTGAAAAATATCTTGAAATATATGTAGCTTGAAATTAATTATAGTTTTTTATACAAACATACATTTCAAAATGAATATTAATAACTGAATGAAATAATAAATTGATTTATTTCAACGCGAACGATTCAGAAAAATGAAAAATACATCGTTAAAAAGCGACTTTCAAGATCTTAATGAGAAATTTCGATTAGTAAAGTGATTAAAATTGTATATTCAAGCGTTTCTTTAATAAAGTACCAACAAAGTCAAAAGAAGAAAAAGAAGAAGACACTTGAGGAGTTACGAGAATTCGGTCACAAATTGAATCAAGAAAGAAAGAGAAGCGTAAAGAAACCAAGCACTTAAAAAAAAAAAAAAAAAAAAACCGAGAAAGAGAGAGAAAAGACAGAAACTTGGCTAAACATAAAGGCGCAAAGAGCGAAAGAAAACGCACGAGTCAACGACTAAGTGCAAAGGTAAGAGCGAGAGGGTAAAAGTGTCTAGAGTATAGAGGAATGAAGATACGGATATAGAGGCATACATAGAGGAATACGAGTCTTCCTCAACTCCGCGAATTAACGCCCGCTTTCGGGCTTCCGCGGGAGTATAGTAGGTACACAGTAGTAGGAAGCGGTAGCTTACCTATACGCGTCTCCGACTCTTACTTCTCTCTTCACCTGTGCGCCTCTTGTGATCGGCCTTGCGAAATGCGAAAGAGAGATAGAGAGAGAGAGAGAGAGAGAAAAAGAGAGACTTGTGGATGTATATGTACGTTAAAGAGAGAAAGAGAGAAGAAGCTAGTACTGGTCGTAATTAACGCGATTCCCAGGGCTTACCTCGTGTCTATGTACTATACATGCACCCTTTACGCGAGAGAAACAGTAAAAGATAGAGAGAGGAAAGATTCTCGACGACGCGAGTTTGCTTATATACCGCGTGGAGTAAAAACAACATGAAGAAGAAGATAGAGAAGAGAGATGAAAAAAGAGAGAGAGAGAGAGAGAGAGAGAGAGAGTGAGTGAGAGGGAAGAAAGAAGAAAAAATTTACCTCTTAGCCCTCTTTCCGCGCTTTTTTACTCTTCGGCGTGCTTTCGTTCTCTCTCTCTTTCTCTCTTACTCACTTGCGTGTGAATCCCTCTTCTGCCTCGTTCTGGTCTTCCGCATTCTTTACTCACTGGTTTTAAGTAGTGCCGTACAGAGAGGAAGAGAAAATGTAAGAGAGAGAGAGAGAGATAACGCGAGACTCTGCTTTTACGTATATATACACACCGGGGGCTGGATAATTTTATTAGGTCGTCAGCTGTGCTAGTTTTTCTCGTTTTTATATACACACAAAGATCGGCGCACACACGCGCTCGCGCACCGCTATTTTTCTTTATTTCTCTCGGTAAGATTTTTTCCTCTATGTTTACTTCTTCGTTTTACTAACTTCGTGAACGCCGGTACATCCACGACGTTATACGGCGTTATCCAGAAGTTCTCGCGGAAGATTTTTCAAGCACTTATGCGAGACTAAGTTCACGAGGTCGTGCATTTGAGATAAATTCGCTTGGTTAAGAATTTTTCATGCTACAATCACACACACACATATATATATATATATATATTTTTTCTTTTTTTTGAGTGTGTTAGAAAAAGATATACGTGTAGAGATATTAATCTTGGTATTTTATTGCGATTAAAATTTTACGTTGGGTTGAAATAATTTCCCTAACAAGAATTTCTCTTTCTTTATTTTTTAATTGAAAATAATTTATTTTATGGATATTATGCGCTTTGGAGAAAAAAGCAGATGTTGAGGTAAATAAAAATGAATTTTTTTTCCGATTTTTTCTATCTTTTTCATTTACTTTTTGTCGTTTTAAAAATTTTTTTATTTTAATTTTTTTTTTGAACCGCGACGACGACGACATAAAAACTTTTTTATTTTTTTTTACACACTTCATCGTTCTTTGTGTTACTAAGACTAGAAAAAATCCTCATTAAAAATAAAAAATATTTATTTTTTTTTCCATTTTCAGAAAATGGAACACTATTATATCCACGAAAACATATCTACTTTATAATCGAATGTGTAACCTATTTAATTAAGTTGAGTAATTAAAAATTATTTTTTATAATCCTAAAATTAACGAAATACGCATACATATATATCTATATATATATATATTACATCATATTACCGAAATAAAGTATTTTTATACTTACTTTTTTTAACAAAACTAAAAAGAAAGCGATCTAATAACACTTAATAATTTTATTCATCTGGGCAACGAAAAAAAAAAGAAAGTACACTCATATATGTGTATGTATAACAAAATTCAACCACATTTCTATACGCGCGCTTATCTCCAGCAGCTCCGCAATATAAAAATAAAATACCTCTTTTCAAATATAAGGACATAACTCTCTCTTTCTCTCTTATTTTCTTTTTTATTTCTTTTTTTTTTTGCTTGGATCTTCAGAATATCCGTGTGCTCGTCTATGTACATACGAAGCTCTTGAAATTTTACCCACACGCATTTATACGCGATAGAAAAGAAGCTCGCAATGCACACATTCACACACACATACGCACTCACGTATGCAAGCAATCACGAGGATATTAAAATGATTTCTCTCGTTCCGAAAAGGAAATATATATAATTCCCGTAGATGTCTGTCCCCTTCATAATCTGAGCAGTTCGTGCGATCGAACGTCCAGGTGGGGCGCCTTATGTCCTCGCGAGTTTCGAATGCGCGTCGTACAAGGGGGAGAAAAGAAAAAGATTCGGACCTACATACATACATATACATGTGCGAGATCGCACACGTGCAGTTACGGAGCCCTTACGGAGAGAGAGAGAGAGAGAGAGAGAGAGAGACACGCTTCTCTCGAGGAGAAGATAAACAGGAATGTACGCGTGTGGGAGGGGAGGGGGGGGCGAGGGTAGGATAGTTGAAAGCGCGAGGAGATAAGAGCGATCGATGTACGTCACCCGCGAGTTCGTATATACATTAGGGAAACTCTCGAGGATTTGCTCGATCTATACGTACCGACTTGGAAGAAATATTTACTTCGGCTACTAACGTATATGTAATTGCACTTTTATACAGACGTATACATATTTTTCGCAAGGAAAATATTTTAGAAATATACGACGAGGCGATTCTTTGTATAAAAAGAATTTTTCTTTTTAAAGCTCTATAAACTATTAATTTAATGCACGAGTCGATTCGTAAATGATGTAAAGCTTTCATGTGATAGAATATTCATGAGAGCGTGCAAGTATTCGCGAACTTTTGACGCGTGACTTTGACAACTTTGAATTGAACGAAAGAAAAAAAAATCTGTGTTTTCTTCTTCTTCTTTTTTTACACTTTATGGGTTTCCGCATTTATTTATCTATTTTTAAATCGGTTTATGAATTATGTGTATAGTTTTAAGATAAAATTAGAGAGACTTTTTTTTATATATATACATATTTTTATCGAATAAATCAATGTCGTCGTTAACTTTAAAATTTGAAAGCGATAAAATGATAATTTTATGATTTTCTAAAATAATATTCGTTATTTTAGGTGTTTATTCTACCGGTAGATTATACGATGGGTCTTTATATTTTACGAGTTTATGCAAAATGAACGCGAGCTTGCAGTCAAAATTTCATATTTTTCGTTGTAGCTTCTTTTGACAATGATAATAAAAAACAATAAATAACGCACTAAATAAAACGTAATAAATTAAAAACTTACCAAGCCAAAGTTGAAAGAGAAAGAGCCTCGATAAAAATCCGTAACACATCAAAGGTAAAAGAGAGAGAGAGAGAGAACGCAAAGAAGAAGAAGAATAAGAACAAGAAGAAGAAGAAGAAGAAGAAAGAGTCGAATAAAATAAAGGCACGCATTCGAAGGTGGCTTAACGCGTCGTCGTCGTCGACGACGTTGTATGGGGTCAAAGGTGAGCTACCGGGCGGACATACCAAATGGAAATGAATAGTCCATTGTATTCGAATGCGAATCCGTCTGCGGTGCGAGCTTGCTTTTAAAGGGTGACGTCCCCTCTCCCTCTTTTCCTCGTGTGTCATTGGCCTATGGCTGTGTTTGCTTATAAAGTTGCAATTTTGCTCGATCCGACGATAAATACATATATACAATATACACGTATATATATATATATACAACACAAGTTATTTATTTATCTTTTCGTTTGGTATGTATAGATAGCTCTCTCAAAGAACCTTTTTATACGAAATCGCGGCGAAGATTTTTATTGCGTTATCGTGTCTATAAGCGCGTGACCGAGTGAAAAATGATTTTTTCGTGAAATGATTTTCGCTCGGTCAGAGACATACTCGGAGAGAATGAGAGAAAGAGAGAGAGAGAGAGAGAGCCTCGGGCGTCAATTTATCAATGTACCGCAGCTGTTGCTCTACACACTACGCGATCCTGTACTGTTTCTTTTTTTTTTGTTTTTTTTTTGTACGTTCTGCGTATGTGTGTACTTATGTGTCACAGAGTGCAATTACGTAATGTACATCAAATGAAAAAAAATGATTTTTTTTGGAACAGCGTGTGTATAAGCGCGGGATAGTTAATAATGTTTGAAAACGATTTATCAATATACGGTAGAGAGTAATACAGGGTACATTCGATCTTTAAATATTTAGTGGTCTCGTTCGATTGATACATTAAATTAGTTTTGTAGAAAATTAAACTTGTATAGTTAGCGTAAATTTAATTAGCTAAATAAAAAATTATGTATACGTACGTCGATCGATGTTTTTAAAGCAATGAATTTGAATTGCAAAGAAGAAGAGAACCGGTATACATAGGTGTGTGACAAAAAACGTTCACGATTTAAATAAAAGCATCGTTAGAATGTCAATAATTTCGATAGAAATCTTTATTTTTTAATGCTCGATTTAAGAGACGTCAAGATATGTAAGAAGTTCTATTTTTAAAAACATCGGTAATTATGCTTGCTTGTAAAATTTATAAGGATATTTTCTTCGACTAAAGAAACGAATGTATCTATATATATGTAGTAAAAAAAATATTGATTTTTTTCTCTAAAATACAAATGCATTATTCATTTGAAGAGATAGAAAGATATACAATGAAAAACGATTTTCTTGAATGACATTACGACTGGAGGTAGAAAATGTAAATCTATACACTTTGTGTAACTTCAATGGTTTAACGAACTTTATGTAACACACCGCGAGAATAAATAAAAAGTAACCGTATACTAAATAATAAAAAATTTATTGAGGAAAAAGCTTTCCCTTTTATTGGTAAATAACAATAAAAGCAATCGATACATTGTTAAACCATAACATATATCATTTATTTTGCAATATAAAAAATAGTAAATTAATATAAACAATAATTAATATACATATATACAGAACTATTGATTATTAAAAAGAAGTTATAATTACAATAATTTCAAATTCCACGCTCATTGACTGTTATAAAAAAAAAAAAAAAAAAAAAATCACCGTTACGATTAATTTAAAAGAAATTTCCTCACCCTTCTTGTAAAAGTTAACGTTATACCGTCAGACAAAAATAATGATATTCAAGAGGCGCAAGTGGTCAAATAAGAAACTCGCTTCTCAGCGTATTTTAATGAGAGCGCGTTCAAGTTTCCAACTCACCTCTCTATCGAAGGGTTCTCAAGTCCGTCTTTCTCTTCCCTATGGCGCGCGCTATTATTCTCTCCGTAGCTTCTTTTTTTTTCTCATATCGCGTTGTTCGAAATCCCATTCTCGTCTTATATGCGCGCGCGCGCACACACACACACGCACACACACATACGTATACTCACACGCGTTAATCGATGCGCGCATGCATATTTATCGGGCGCACGGTGCGATGTAGCTTACATTTTCTGACCCTCTTATATGTACCGCGTGCGCGCGGGGACAGATTTTTATTTTTCAAAATTTTTTTCTGTATAGATCAGCGAAAAGTTTGCATGGGGATTCTTTAAGGATTGCGCAAGCAGAGTTTAAACTCTGCGTATCGGGAAAAATTTTATTTCTTTTTATTTATTTATTTATTTTTTGTGTTAAATGGCAGTTGCTTATGTTTTCGTCGATATAAAATTGATTAGTTTCGATTTTAATTTAATTTTTTTTTTATTTTCTTTTTTTTTTCATAATCATTAGAAAGCCATAATTTAATCATGATAAAAACGATAAAATATTATGAAAATTTCTCAATGTTAAAATAAAATTACTACATTGAATTTTAAAAAAATAGTGATAATTTTATTACATAAAATAAATTTAAAATCAATTACAGCAAAATAATATTTTACAAAAAAAAAAAAAAAAAATATGTTCCTTCAACATTTCTTTTCTTCACGTAATTGAATATTTTTACAAGCATCCGATGAAAGGAAAGTAAAACGTACACGACAAAACTAATCAAACGTAATCAATCGAAGCGGCGAGGTCTCGATTGCACGAAAATATGTCGCAGTCAATATTATATATATATATGTCTCAATTATCACGCGTGCAGAAGACCTCGAGACGACAAAATGTATAAATTACAGGAACGAGAAAACTCTATCGTCGCGTAAGGCCGGAGGGTATATACATAAAGGTCAATGTTTTCGGGACGGATGACGTGAGCATTGTCGAAGAAGATAAATAAAACGACGGCGCGTACGTGTCGCGGTTGCCATGCCAACGGAGAAAAGATACTAGCGAGCGATTTGTGTACACCTATATGTACATTTAGATGATAATTTCTAAGTATACGCGAAGGCTACAAGGATATAATATAGGTTTGATATGACTAGAATTATTACGAATGAAATGTTTTCTTTCTTTTATTCATAAGCAGACATTCTGATGAAGAATGCAGTAATAATGAGCGAAAAAATGCACATCGGTAGCCATTTTATTACGATGGCTTTAGATGCAAATAGTTTTTATAGTTTTGCAAACTTGAAAGAAAATTAATATATAATGATAAAAAATCTAAATCACTTTTATTTGCGAATATGGCAAGTTTTTTTTACGAAGAATAATTTTAAAATACGAAGATTTTCTATAGTACTCGTTGTTTTCATTTTGTTTTTTACGTATACTTAATAAATTCAATTTTGTTAGCATGATTTGATTTGCATAGATAGTAATGAATATTCAAAACTCTGCACCAAGTACTTTACGAAACATTTGACATTTATTTTTGATAAAATTTCTCGGTCTACACAAGTATTCGTATTCGTATTTTTTTGAAGCACGATGTAATTGTAAAAATATTAATAGTAAAAAGTAAATTTCTTTGTAAAAATATGTATAAATAATTTTTGAAAAAGGTTTTTCATTTCATTATAAAATTTCATCGTAAAAGAAGTCACATAAGCAATAAACGGTTACTATTGGAACTCTACTTTTTCTACTTCCAAATTATTAATTGTTTTGGTCAATAAACAAATTTTCAATTAAAATATACGTACCCAAAATGTTAAAGCGATGTCATCTCCAACTTAATAAAAATATTATTTCATACACGTGTTTTTAAATTTTCATGCACAAAAAGGTAAATAACATACATAGAGCAACAAAACTTAATAACCTCGAAGTCGCCATCTCAAAAACCGGAAGTCGTTTCGAGACCGTCTTAGAATCCTACTACGTGAAACGTTTCCATAGATATATCAGCGCCTGGTATATATACATATATCCGTCACTCGGTTGATGCCGAGTTGATCAAAAGAGCGGCTTACGAGAGGCTAAAGCGATGCATTAATTGCGATATCATGCAGTGCCCCGGGGAGCTTGCACGATGGAGACGCGTATATAGCTCTGTGCGTGTGTACGCGAAGGCTCGGTTATACTGCCTTTCTCTCCCTTCGCGATGTGTATAGGGTCGAAGCCAGTATATATATATATGTACATATACGTACTGCGCGTGTATACGCACTATGACGTCGAGCAGTAAGCCCTCTGCCGTTGCAGCAACGACAAATGCAATTTCGGCCCTATTGAAATCTTCGATGTTGCTAGCTTGTCTAGGATGCACAGCTTGAGAGTATAGCTCCGGGTGAAATTCCACGGTGATGATGTGCGTAGGTGACATAAGCCTAGCCTTTTTTCTACACTAGGTAAGATGATTTTTGTTCACATTTGTTAAATTTAGGTTATGGCGCGTTAAATTGATTTGACGTTTTTTTGGACAAATAAATTTTAAAGTTTTTAATTTAATCGCAGCAACATTAATATAATAAAAATATTTACTAGATAATATTAACATATAATTTAATTTCAAAAGTAATTTTACATTGAAATGATACACCGTGCATCATGAAATCGAGGTACATAGAATAACAAGTCAAAGCAGTACATCAAAATCACGTGAACGCAACAATCATTTATAAAAATACCAGCGGAAGAGATAAATCACCAGAATAACCTAAAAAGGCAAATTCAGTCTCGTTGAGACGACAAAGTCGATCTATTCGGCTTGGCGTATCGTGATAGAGTTAAGGTCAGGTTCGAGTAATGCATGCCTCATCGAGAAATGAATGCGAAGCGGGTAGAGTCTGGCGGCAAGCCGATCGTGCTAAACTTTGAAAATGAACACGATCTTTCAAAGCGACGTTACGTATCCAGTCGTCGGTGGTTGGAATGTGTGTGCCAAGCGAACGTTTAGAAACTCTCTTCCTCTCAAGAGTAAGGGAGAAAGAGGGCGAGAGCGAACGAAGTAGTCGAGGAGGATAGTTTCGACGAATTCTGAGGGTAATTCCACGTACCCACGGCGAAGTAATAATGACAAAGTTTAGTAACGCAGCTGCCTGGTCAATTGAGCCGATCCTGTTACTCTCTCTCTCTCTCTCGCTCGTCGTTTCTCGGGAATCCCTGACCTAGCCTCAAAAATTAAAAGACTTCGTAGCCGTTACCGAAAAGTTACGACGGTATGTTACCGCTGCTGATTCTGCCTTACGCGTTTTTTTTACTTCAGTATTGCTCGTTTGCTTTGTTAACTGTTTCGTTGATCGATTTTTTTTTTTTTTTTTTTTACGGTATTATGTAATTGTAATGAAGATAACTTTTATTTACGATGTGTTGTTCGCGAACAATAAAATAAAATTAGTTGATATTAAATAAATTGGTCGAATTTATTATTATTGCAATTAATATCTGCTATTATGTTATAAATTCAAAGCATCATTGAAGCTTTATCTAAAGTATTGTTAAGGTTGTTAATGTGTATTTTAAATAGTAGTTCTGTTTAGTAGTTCAACTTTTAATTTTTCATTATCTTAAAATTTTCAAACACGTTTTGATAATAATTTTCTGTGATTGAGTATAGATAAAAAAAAATAATTAAGTATTATTAATTCAACGTCAATGTTAAGCTTTATAGCTTTACCCATTTAATTAGGTAAATATTTAAAATTACACAGTTATCAGTAGAAGGTGCATTTAAATTCAAATTTAATACCTGAAGTCTCTATTGAAAATATACATCCGAAGAATTCATTAATTTTTGCTGTTTATTGCAAAATTAAACAAGAAATTACATTAAAACTCTTATTTAACTAAAACTATTTCTAACATCTTTAGCATTTTTATATTAAAACTAAAAAAATGTTATAAGTATTTTATTTTTATTAATTTTTTTTATAGAATCGATTATAGAATGAAAATTATTATATTATAATATTGAAATTCGACGTCAAACTTTCTTCACCATAAGAAACGAATATTACACTTTAAAATATATTTTAAATATAACTGAAATGTTACTTTAATAAATAAAAAAAGTATGGAAAATAATATTTTACCATAATAACTTATTTTACAACGAATGTAAAAACTACTTAAACCGAAGTTTTTATTACGCCGGAGGTTTCGTAAAATCGTAAGATCAACAAAAAAGAAAATTAAAAAGTCTCACAGGTAGAAAAAAAACGAGAGAAAATGCTGAAAAATGTCAAACCTAGCCAGTCAGCCAGCCAGTGAGAGAGAAAAACTCGCTCGTCTATGCAGCGCAGTCGAAAAAAAAAAGGAAGAAACGAGGCATCATAGAAGCGTCAAGACTCTTATCGCAGACGTAGGACATGCACGGCGAAAACGAATCTGGGAGCGAAAGATAGAGCAAAAAAAAGGAAAAGAGAGAGTAGCATTGCTCGCACGCACACACACACGCGCGTACGCGCGCCCCCGTACGTACGAAGTAAAGGAGAGAGGAAAAGCGGAAAAGCCGAGTTTTCAAGCGAAGAGGAGGACATACGCGGATAGGTATATAAGCCGCGCCAACGCAAACATCTCTCTTTCTCTCTCTCTCTCTCTTTCTCTCTTTCTCTGCGCGTCTCATATATGAAGGCGATTTCCGGAGGCTAGCCCAACCAAGTGCTTTCCTGCATCTGTGTATCTGTGTGCGAGCGCTTGTGTATACAGAGCATTCGGTAGACCTAGCAATAGTGCACTAGTCACGGTGGGCGATAAAGGTAGCGATAACGGTCCCCTGATAAGGGCCCAACGTTGCTCTTTTCTCCCTTCGACTCGCTTTAATATCACTACGTGGAGTTAGAGGGAGCGAGAGAAAGATAGAAGGCCTTTTTAATTATCTCCGGCTCTCTTACTTTCTCACGCACTCTTGTATGCCGAAAGCAGTTGCTCTGTCTCTTCCTCTCTCTCTCTTTTTCTCTCTCTCTCTCTCTCTCTGTCTCTGTTTCTGTCTCTGTCTCTGTCTCTGTTTTATTCGTTCTTGTTTTTTCGAGGCTGGATTAACTATTTTTTCTCTGTGTCCTTCGTTTTTCTTTTCTTTTTTTCCGTGATGAAGGGAGGAGTTTCAAACATTTTAATTATGCGTTGTTGAGCTGTCTGGTTATATACGTTTTATTCGAGCGCATTATATACGATGATGCGAATAAAGTAGAGAAGAAAGAGAGAAAGAGAGGAGAGAGAGAGAGAGAGAGAGAGAGGAAAGAGAGGGAGAATGGAAAATTCGCTTTGAGTGGACGTTGGAATGCGTTTTCGATGCGTTTTTGAGGTTACCGAGTTATGACCCTGCGCGCTATGTGGGTCTTTTGTGATGGTTTACTATTATGAAATTTACGTATTTGCTTTATAGACCTATTCGTTTATATTTTTGGTGAAGAATTTCATGCGGATTCTCTCGTAATCTAGTTATTGTTTGTAAAAGATGAGTACTACTCGATGTATTCAAATTTATAAAAATTATTACATTAATTACGCTTATTATTGTGCATGTACATAATTATACATTAATATTTCATATTTAATATTAGAATTGAATTTTGTATTAGGAATAACACAGCAGGAAATATAATACGCTATTAATTTAGGAGGTGAGATCGAAAAGCATAAACACGAAAGTTATCCAGTTCGTTCCCATATTTTTAATCAACGTTTATTCTTTAATGTCTCTGAAATTAATGAGAACCGAGAAGGGAAAAATATGTTTTATTAAAAATAAAGTTTATAAATGCTTTAAAATGAAGTTAATTTTGAGCCAACAAAAGAAACATATGTGAAATTAACTTTTTTGAATAATACTTTTGTAGACATTACTTTATTTTTAATAATATTAATAACACAAGGACTTAAATTAAAGAGTAATAAAAATAAAAATATTACAAGAGGTAGAGCTTTACTTATAATGAAATACATTCGTAAGAACTGGATATAATTTTATCGCCGATCTTTGAATTGAATGTAAGATGATGAGAGTTGAAACAAAAAAATGTTGATTTAATCTTCTTCGCTAGCGTTTAACATTTGAGCTTTAAATTACATTCCTAGATTGACTTTAGACAAGTTAAAAGTAACAATTTAATTAATTAGTAGTACTGGTAATTAATTAAGCAGAGTAAATTTTTATTAAAAATATTAATCACTCGTTGAATTCAATTTTTTTTTTTTTGTAAGAAAGTTTCCTTATTAAAACAAAGATGTAATTATGCGCGTTTTTTAACATGCTGATATAAATTTCTGTTAACCAATTTCGCTGTAATTAATTTTCATTCAGTAAATTAATTTTTAACGTATTATGTTTTTTGTTTTTTTTTTTTTTTTTTTTTTGCAAAAGAAAGCAGTAGATATCCAATATTATTTTTTGATAATTCCTTCGTTCAGAAATTTAAAAAATTTTAAACATCCATCATATATAACCATACATGGTTAAAACAATAAAAAAGAAAGAAAAAAAACTTTCACCCCGTCATTGCGAAATTAAACGCGACCCCGCATCAAAAATTGAGCTGGCAAACATTTGCTCAAAAAAACAATAGACGATATCTTTCGTTCATGACGTTTCCCAAATATCATCGATATATTTCCTACTAACCAACGATCTTGGATGATCTTTTCTCCCCCATTTTCTTTTCACACGCTACGAGGAGGAAAGAATAAACTAGATTTTCACTCTCTTTTTCTCTCTCTTCCTTTTATGTTTCTCTCGCGAAGTTGTTTACTTTGGTTATTAGCAGGCGGCAGTGATGCGAAAAAAATTTTAATTCGCGCGGGCGTTTCTTATCGCGCCTAAAACTTTACTTTCTTTTTTTTTTTTTTTTTTTTTTTTTTCTTTTTTTTTCCTTGTTGAGAGAGGCACGAACCCCGTGTAATGTTTACATAGGGGCTGATTTGAAAAGGAAATTGTGGTCGCGACGACGACGTTGAGTGGAAAATTTTTAATTTCTTTCGATGCGCGACAACGACTGCTACGTTCTTGCCTCGTCGTTGAATGGGATAAGAAATAATGTTTAATGCATGTAACGTAAATTTTTGTTTATTTATTTATATATTTTTAATTTACGCTGAAAAATTCATTTATTTATTTATTTATATTTATTATACAGTACAAAAGATTTATGAGATTCTGAAATTTTCATAATAGAAACAAATTTCTGGTCGATTTTGATTGCTTTTGAAAAATGATCAAAATTTCAAAGGTTGAAGTTTTTACGAGGATAATTTTGACAATTGCAGCTCTCTGTGTACAAAGTTGCGTTTTGAATTTAACGAGTGAATTTTATCGCGACGATAATTTAATTATCGTTGAGCAATAAAAATTTTCCCTTAGTTTTTATACGTCTTTTAGGTTTTATGTATCTTTCTCATAAATTATTAATAAGCTATAAAATATTTGATTAAATAGGTCATTTTCATCGATAATATTATTTTAAAAAAGAGCTTCAAATTCCAAAATTTATGAGTCTTTATTTTTCTTTTAACGAGTAACTGATATTTGAAAAAACAGAATAGAAAAATTACTTGGCGATCTATAGTCCGTAATTTCGTATAAAAATTTAATTTATTTAATCATTTTAATTTTATGAAATTAAATTTTTATTTATGTTTAATTGAAAAAAATTGGAAATTTTTATAAACCTTTAATAAAAATATTTCACTTGCATAAATTACAATCATTAAAATTTTTATCACACCATTTCTTTGATTATAGTTTTACGATAAAATTTGCCCAAAACGATAAAATTTAACAAAAATTTGTTCGTTTAATAATACCAAGTATTTATAATAAAATTAACGAAAGTTTCGATATAAAAAAAAAAAAAAAAAGGAAATAAATAAAAAAATAAAATAACAAATCTTAAAACCTCGATATACAATCAGTAAGGGAGTAATAGAGCAAGAAAAAGAGAGAGAGGGAGAGAAAAAACGCATCTCGAAAAGAGAGCGACTCGAAACCGCGAATCGAATAAAACCCATTAACAAACTAAGCTCACGAACCGAGCGGTCCCCGTTTACGAGCAGCTAATTGTTTTTGCACCCGTTTCCTCTCTCTTTCTCTCTCTTTCTCTCTCTCTCTCTCTCTCTTATCAGTAAAGCAGTAGTACATCCCCAGTGTTCTGCAGTCTGCAATCTCTGGCCGATTTCGGCCGAGAATTAAAGTCCCTGGGATGGAATAGAGTAAGAGAGAGAGGGATAGAGGGTGAAAACGGAGAATATTCGTTTGCGCCGGTGAACGCTCACGGCGAAATGACTTTCGCTCCTACGGTGTGAGACCATCGTACCCTCGACTCTCTCTTTCTAGATGTAGCTTACGGATAGAAGCTAAACGCAAACGAGAGACAAAAAGAGAGAGGGAGAGAGAGAGAAACTCGGAGGAGCATCAATTGCACGAATTAACCGGTAACGAGAGTGCTTAGTGCCTATCCCCTCTCTTTCCCTTTCTCTCTATCTCTGTCTGTCTGTCTGTCTCTCTCTCTCTCATTCGTTTTTTCGCTCGCTTATGCTTCAGTCTCTTTTCGTTGAGATCTTCGTCGCACTTGTATTACCGGCTGTTTAGCGCGACGTTGCCGTTGAAATTAAAAACAAAGAAAACAAAAATCTAGTTGAATTTTCTTTTAACGAGGCTCTCGATGGTTATTTTGAATTTCTTCACGAGTGAGAAAGGGAGCCGAGTTGAGTTTGGAATGTTTGATTAATTAAAGGCGAGAGATAACGTTTGATTGAATAATTTGGAAATTGTCGCTTTCAAAATAATGAGGTGTACCGAGAGGCTTTCGTACGTTCGTACGTACTTACGTTTGTTCAGAATTTTAACTAATGTTGTGTGTGTGTGTGTGTATACCGTCAATTTAAATTTGCTTCGTGTTATTTTAAAAGTTTAACGAATGAGCTAATGTTTATTTGTTATAACTTTTTACATCAACTACCTCCTATTCGGGTTGTAAAATAAATCGTTCGATAATTTTGAATAGTAATTACTTGATTTTCTAATGTATAAATACTTGTTTTACAAATTGATAAGCGGCATTCCGCATACGAAATTGAAAGTTTCACTAAAATTCAGATAATTTCAAAAAAATTTTTAACGAGAATTTTTAATGTATACTTTAGAAATTTGAATGTTTTTCACTTCTAAAACAACACTTTAAGTGTTTTAAATTTTGAACTTTAAAAATGAAAATTTATTTTTTAAAAAAAGTAAGCAAATTAACGTGATTTTCTTAAGAGTACAAAGTTTTCACGTGATAATAATTTTAAAATGGCTTTTTAAAAAAATTGTTTCAAAGATATAATGAATACGAAAATTACGAAATTTACAAAATTTTTTTTGTAACTGCATGAAACGTATCTGTTAATGTGAATTATCTTTGAAAAGTTTTTTTAAAGTTACAATTTAATAAATCATTCGATACGATAAATTTTACTAATAAATACAGTAAGTATTTCGTAAAAAAGTTCGGGAGATACTTTGTTCATAAGTTTAAACACCATATCAAATATTACGAAAATACGTACTTTTTAATAATTTATAGAGCAGATATATCACTTTTAAAATATCCATCACGAATTTTAGTATGAAAGTTATCGCTTCAAAGATAAAACCATATATACGATCGCATCGCTTTATGGTATCAAAATTATGGAAATAAAACTAAGTTGCTTATATAGTTGAGAAAAAATTATCATTGAAATAAAAACATACTACATCTTACGCGTAATGAAAAAAATATTTATTTTAAAATATCTCCTTTTTACAGGTCAGAAAATTTAATTTTGAAATATTTAATTACAACGCGAGAATTTAAGCGTTTCTAATTAACTCTTCATGAAATTTTCGTGCGAATGAAAAAGATTTTACACCTCGTCAAATTAGAATTATATGTACATATATAAAAAGGGTAGGAAAAGAAAAAAAAAAAAAAAAAAAAGAAAAAAAATTCGCACAGTATCCTCCATCTAGCTTTATTTTTCCAGCTGTCACTTTACAACCGCACTTTCTTCGCGGCTTTGCATCGTATCACGACGATTGCCGAGAGAAAATTCCCGCCCGTATGTATTTCCTTTATTTGCGATTTTCGCCATATCGTCGTACGATTTTCTCGGTTAACTATTTTATTCTCTTTTTAACGATCGTATAAAATATAACGTAGCGTTTAAAACGAAACTCGAATTGCTTATGGAATAACCAGCCATGTACATATATAGAGACGTTTGAATTTAAAAAAAAAAAAAAAGAAAAAAAGAACACGATGCTGCTCGTTCAAGTACGCGTGACGTAATAATGGGACGAGAAACACAATACTTTAATAACCCGTCGTAAAGTTTTAAAAAGGTACGCCGCGATAAATTAAATTCTTCGGTTTGAAAATAAAAAAAAAAAAAAAAAAAAAAATAAATAAAAAAACAAAAAGAATATTTTTCAATTATATAATCTGTGCAGCACATAGTTCTAATACGCTTACGTCTGACTCTACGTGAAATTGAATGATCTATTTATGTATAGTATGTGCTTTGATGATATCATGTGCTTCTATCGTACGTTTAGTTCGACTCTTTGTGTTACGTTATTAAAAATTTTATACGATTTTTCTTTTCGTCAGATTGTATAAAAGTTTTTTTATTGTTTATCGAGCGTTTGATAAAAAACACAAATTTGATCTTTGATTTTAATTGTAAACGTTATGAATTACGTATAAATATAAACTTTTAACAATCAACATTAATTTTCTCTTTTAGTGGTTAAAAAAAAAAGCAGAAAAAAAATGAGAAGGCATTCAATCGAGGTTTAATCGCCGTGCAATTGAAGCCGAACGAAATTTATAAATTAAAAATTAAAAGTCATGTAATTGTGAAGAAAATAAGCTTCCGTAAAGTAAAATTCGATTAGCCGCATTCTGCACCTTCCGGCAATTAAAAGGAAAATATATGTTTGATGGGGGACAAATCTACTTTGAGTTTTCATTTATAATCTGTTTGTATGCAAACAGAATTTTAGATAATTTTATGTGTACATAACTCTAGCCTCTTATTTACGTTAAATTTTTATATTTACGCAAAAGTTTGTTTAAAAGTAAAAATTTATATAATATTGTGAAAGGTTTATATTTTCTTAACCAAGCATTATTTCATATTTTTTGTTCATCGCTTTTGTAAAATATAAATAATTATATTTAAATTATAGTATGTGAGTTTTAAAGAACGTATAAAAAAAAAATATATATATATAAATACTTATGCCAAAGAAAATAATTTATTCATGAAGAAACTTTCATTAAATATTGCCTCCATGTGATAAAAAGTTTTTACACTTACGTAACATTAGAATGCTACTGCGGGACCAAAACGACGATAAAGTGTACTCAAATATTTTCACTCATGTCTAAAACAATCAATTTTCTCTCGCATATTGCACAGTAAAAAAAAAAAAAGATTAATCACTCATTTCCTTTACCATCTCTTATCGCCGTTTCTCAACGGACGAATTTTCCACGTGTAACTTCCAACGGTTCCTAATTTCATCTCACGACTACACACACATATGCACATACGTTTCTTGCTCTTGGCTAATACGCAAGTTTTTTTAAGCCGTCTTTTTCTCTCTTTTTCTCTCTTTTGGCTTTCTAACTGGAGACGGAAACGTTTGGGCGTCGGGAGAAATTATCACGATGTTATACGAGAGCGACAATCTCTCTCTCTCTCTCTCTCTCTCTCTCTCTCTGCCTACAGTTTAATAAACGAGACGAGTGGGATCTAACCAAGAGACCTAATTAAAAAAAAAGAATTCGTTTATTTCCCTTTCCTCTTCTCCCTTCTTCTTTTTTTCTCCTTCTTCCTCCCCCCTCTCTCTCTTTCTATCTCCCTCGGTTTAGTTAGAGAATTTGTGAGGCGACTGTACGCGCGATTGAATTTAGAGCTACTGCGGGAATATCAAAGTAGAACAATTTTATAGCTCGCTCTTACTCGAACGAGAATGTAGTACTTATTTTAATGAATGCGTATACTCGCGTACGTTTTGTTAGAGAGAGAGAGAGAGAGAGAGAGAACAAAAATTTTTCTCACTCTCTCTTTCTCTCTCTCTCTCTCTCTCTCTCTCTCTCTCTCTCTCTCTCTCTCTCTGTCTCCATCGTTTAATTTTCGACAAGGAATGTTTCGTTGCTAAGAAATGTAATCATGACGCGAATTTTATTTTACAACTTGTTTTTTTATCCTTCTATTTTATTATATCGACTGTATAGTGTACGAAAATTAAATAATTTCCAAGTAACGTATAAAATCAATATTTCAATAATTAGAAAATCTTCGACGCGATAAAAAAATTATTGTTACTTTGAATACACTCGACCAGAAGACTTTGTTGTCCGTTAGTAGCTTTATTTTCCTCGTTTTTATAGGACGTTGATGACGTTATAATTTTTTTCTTCTTTTTATTTATTACCGATAAGAGCTATCGTATAAGACGACTATTCAAAATAGAACGTCGATTCAAGTAGCTACTGATGGGCACCGAAGCAATGAAGCCAATCTAAAGATGTATTGTGAAATGATAACGTAATAGCAATTATGTTTAGCAACATAAGAAATTTTTTTTCTTTCTTATTTTAGAAAAATATCAAAAAATAACGATTTAGAAAGAGTTGATTATTTTTTAAATAAAAAATTATCGAGTTTTTAATTTTTTTAATTGTAACAGCGATAAAAAAGAAGTTGTTTCAATTGGTTATTTTTTGTATAATTCATACTCGTGTGTAATGTTGACAAATTTTAAAAATAAATTAAAGCTACATATTTTATACGTCAACGTTGACAAAGTTAACAAAAATCTTCATAATTTGTTAAAATTTTGACGAGTATACAAAGCAAATAATTAAAAAAGAATAACAATCTTTAATTATACTTTATATATTATGAATTTTTATAAACTTTTCATAGAGCCAATGATAAATTTTATTACACTTTATGTATCCGTTGTTCTGTAATAATAAAGTATCAAAATAAAGTAACTTTATAACAGCTCTTGTTAATAAAAGAACTGCTTTAAGATCAAACTTTACTGGCAGTATATCAATTAAACGCGCGGGAAACCTACGCTTCTACTTTCGTGCTCCAACAAGTCTGTTTATTACTCATAACTATGGTAAACAAGAAATTACTTGCCCATGCATAACAATGAAAAATTTAATTCTTTAATTGCTGTTCATTATTTTTCAAGTACAACTTGCTGTTGCTATCTCGTTTATTTATTTTTTTTTTTTTTCTTTCTTATTTTTATAAGATTTTGCGCGTTAAATTTTATTTACTTCGATTGAAAATCCATCATTTTACAATAATTATTCTTATTGATATTTCTCGTAGCGAACGAGCTGAAAATTTATGCGTGTTAAATATTTAAACAATCTTTGCTATTATCGCATACAGTCTGATATTTTAGTACAGTCTGATATTTTAATAGATTATGATATTGTGATAATAAATAAAATAATACGTTGTGCAAAATGAGACAGTGAAGTGCGATTTAATAGCAAAAACTTTGTTGTCCCCGACGCAGCTTTGTATTTTAAAATAAGTAAGCAAGCTTATGTGTGTGCATCCACAATATCGCTTACTTCCTGCTTAGCTGTCTCGTTTAAAAATCTTAACAGCTACGTCTCTCATTCAGCCCATTATAATTAGAAACAATTCAAATGTCATATCTAAAAACGACCTCAAAAGATAAACTAGTTTATTGTCGTTGTAAAATTTGTTTGTTAAAGGTTGATTGATTTTACATAATGGCAAATAAAGCGATTTATTTTATAAGTTTTTTTATTTAGTTAAAAAATATGACGATTTAATCGTGCGATTAAAAATGTGGTTATATCGTTTTATAAAGAATTGAGTAAATTTTAATACAGCTTTGTACGATGCTGTAGAAGCTAAGTAATTTATCATGGGATTTAAAGGTTTACTATTGTACACTTGCAGTGTAAGTATTTAATGTACGGTCACATTGTTCTTAATCGCATTAATAATATTCTCCAGGCTCGTAAAGAAATTTTAATCGCACATTTTACATTTATAATTAAAAATCTTGTTACTATCGAACAAAAATAAAAAAAAAAAAAAAAAAAAGAAAATCTTAAGCTTGAATTGAGAGAATTCGAACGAGTCTTAAAATATAATATTTCAAATTTAAATCATCAACGGTCGCAAAAGATGCATTACTTGTTATAAAAAAATTTTCAATAAATTTCAATCGAATTATAACAGTATGTTCGCGCGCGCGCGCTCCTTTAACGTCTATACCTCCACGCATAAATCATGCAATGACTTAACAACATTTACTCACGCATACGCGTACGTATACTCGGCAGTTTTCCTCACGTACATATCTATAACTGTCCAACTTCCTCTTCTTCATCGGCGGTAGTAATCCTTGCGAGATATCCAATACATCATCTTTCTAATTTTGAATTCTCTTTGTGTACATCTGTACGTCCAATAATAATCGTTTCTCTCCATTTTATCTGTCTCTCTCTCTCCCTTTCTCCCTCTCTCTCTCTCTCTTTCTCTCTCTCTCTCTTTCTCTTATTCAATAGAAGGAGCAACGCCCACGCTTTCAAGTTTCAAAGTATAATACAAATGACAAAGTACGCACGCGTGAAGAAAGATAGCCGTTGGAAGAAATGAATAACTCGTAGAATCGTATGTGTGTGTATATAAACGCTGTAATAGACAATGAGGTGATGAAAAGGAGGGACAAATCTTGATCAAGAAAATCGTCTTCGTTTTTTAATCGGTCACGAAAATCAAATTTTTCTGTTTGCATTCAATCCTCTATTATTATTATTATTATTATTATTATTTTTTTTTTTTTTTTTTTTTTTTGCAATCGATAAATGGAAAGAAAAGCGCGCAGCGTTTATGATTACATTTGGAAAAGTAGACACTTCGTGGATGATTTGTGTAGGTTTTTAACGTTTGCTGCGGTTTATTGTTTTCGAATAGCGGATGTTGATGTATTTTAGCATTTAAATTACCGATTGGTAATTTTTTCTCGATCATTTTCAAAACGATTGATATTCTTCTATCGATATTTATCTCGTTTATTAATTTGAAAAATTAAAAGTAATTTAATTATGTGCCGTTTAAAAATATCCATATTTAATAGTTTGTATAATTCATAAGTCCATGTGCCCAACTGAATAGATTAATTTAACTATTGCTTATATGAATATTCAAATCTGCCTGGATTAGTAATCCAAAGTAATCGCACATTTAATATATTTTCGTCTTACATTTCAATTATAATATTGAACATCAGTGAAAATTAATATTATTCTTCATTATATGTATTAATAAAATGAAGAATTAATAAATATGTTTTCAAATTATTTTATATCATATTATACATATACTAGCTATTATTAAATAGTTGATATTCTTTTTTAATATTTTGAAATTAATTAAAATGCAAACTGCCTTCATAAATATTATTTAGAATCTCTATAATCTGAAGATTACTATTTGAAATGATTCCAAAAAAAAAAATTAGACAATAAATAATTGATATGAAAATGAAATTCTTTAAAATCGTAATTTAAAGCTTAAAAATTATCTTTCATATTAAAATAGAAAATTATATTTTATTAATTGATTATAAATATGCGCGTGAATGAACATTAACGAAACTATTAATTTATTGAATCTAATATCAAGCCAAAATAATAGCGTTATTTTTTTAATATTCATACACTATTCATATCTCTTAATTTTTTTTTTTTTTTTATGACTATAAATTAATGTATTTATATACTGTTGTAATTTTGTATACCTGTGAAGTTAAAAAAAAAAAATACATCGAACAATTGCTCGCTGTCGTTATTTTAATTATAATCGATAACCCCGACTTCTTTATCATCGAAAAGCTTTTGAAGCGACGCAAAATCCGTGAAAATTACAAACAAACAAATCATAAAGTACTTTAACAACAAACATTTTTGCATCTACGTATACGTGCATACATATACACGTGTAAGCCGATATCGCTAAAATTTGAGCGCGATATTAAAAAAAATCGTTATTGTCGTAAATCGGCGAGCGAGAGTATATAAGTATGCAAGCGCGATGTGTACAAAGTTGAAGGCGCGTGCAGTACCCGTGTACACGGTTTGTGTATATACTCGTATAATCATAATAATTCATCGAGCGCTTAAAACCTCTTCCTCCTTCCTCTCTCTCTCTCCCTCTCTGTCTCTCTTTCTTTCTCTTCATAATTAACAAAAGGGCATTATGTCGAGCATTTGGCTCGCTCACTTCCTCTTTCTCTCGTGCTTTCGTTATACTCTCAGGACGACGACGTGTGTATATTATACGCTCTTACACCGTATATATATATATATATATATATATACGTATGGGCTTTATTTGTGTGTAGTTCGGAGCGATACTCCATTTCTTAACCATCTCTCTATCTCTCTCTCTTTCTCTCTTTCGGTGTATGTAGTGCAGGAACTAGCTCGCGGCAAATGTAGCACCTGGGACTTGACTACCGATCGTTAATTATCGTCCTCTCTTTTCTTTCCTTTCCTTTACACTCTTGTGCCATTATGTTCTTGGCCCTCTCTCTCTCTCTCCCCCCCCCCACTTTCGTTGTTGGAGCTTGCAGTTAGGCAGTGACCCAAGTTTTCAAGAGGGGGGATGAAAAAATTATGTCGTTCGATCTCTTACGAATTTTTCAAGATGTATTTTTGTATATACATGTATGCGTAACGTATTCACGTTGCTCGCTCTTTTGGCTCAAGCAGTTTTTCCTCCCGGCTTAATGATTTCGCGCGAAATTTTGTTTCAGCATACACTCGCACGAGTGAACTTGTTTTTTTTTTCTTTTTCTCCTTGGTAAACGAAGAGAGTTTTGCTTTTATTATACAGTTTTGACGTCGCTTTTTAGGAGATGCATTTTCTCAAGTTCTTCTCGGGTCGGCCTCTTTTTATTTTTCTATCTTTTGCCGCTTTGTTTTCTAATTTTAAAGTCAAGAGCCATTCGTTTAATCTTTAAGGGTCGTAATGAAAATGTTGTGTGACTTTACCGGTAGTATACGTTGAAGATTAAGATAAATGAATTTTTTATAATTTAATCGTGGAAATTATTTTAATTTAAAGATTAAAAAATAAAGTAAACATTATAATAATGTATTAAAATTACCTTAAAATAGTTGAAAAGTTTGATAGCCACCCGATGGATTGTTTTTCTTTTAATATGCTTCTGAAACAGCAAAAATAGTTTTTATTTATATATATATATATATATATATTTTTTTTTTTCGTCAACTTTTTTAAATGAATTAGTAAACTTAAATATTAAATTTTTTATTTTTAATATTACAATTTTTTTAACGTTTTATTTTATCTTAACTTGTTATTGCACGCGATTGTCTTTAAACGTTGTGCCAGTATACTTAAAAAATGTATACATTTTTTAATAATTGCGGGCTTTAAAAACTATGAAAAGAGTCTAATTTTCGTAAAGGAAATAAAATCTCCTTTACGAGAAAGTAAAAAGATATACATAACCACTCATCGTTGGCAATTAAATTCAAAAAATCTTTCCGCGCCGTTTTACCTCTTTATCCGACTCTTAGGAAGCGCCATCGAAGAAGACGTTCACCGGCGTGTTTACAAAGCAAAGGAGGCGTGAATCCTACACGCGAAGAAACTAACCGTATATGCATGAGTCGTTACATACCCCGGCGTTGTAACGCGCATCGTTCTCAAGAGAGCAAGAAAAGAGAGAGAGAGAGAGAAAGAACAGATGCTGCGAAGTAGCGAGGCCGCTTTTGTACGTACACGTACACTAAGACGCGGAGTCCGCTATTGTCGGCTACGAGAAAGCCCGGGGAATCCATCCTTCAAATGTGGAACAGCTGCCATCGGATAGCCTTATCTCCATCTCCCTTTCTTTTCTTCTCCCTATGCCTCCTTCTATACACTTTTCCACATTCGCAAAGATTCTCGTATACCATTTTTTTTCTTCTTTTTTTCGTATATAGGGTGTCGTAGGTGGTGCAGCCTTTCGAGTTCTTTATCCTTTTTTTTTTTTTTTCTTCGAGTGCGAGGCTGTTTAATAGCTTAATGCTGAGCCGTTGCAGCTTACCGGTAGATATGGGGATATCGAAGAGATTCTTTTGTTTTTTTGGGTCGCTCGGAAACTTTTTGGTTGATTAAAAATATTTTTTTTTTTTCAATCTTACTTTGCTATATTATGTATATGTGTAATAATTTTCGCTCGTAAATTATGAGTAAGTCGTAGAGTTCTGCCATTAGTTGTATGAAGATTTGGTGAATATTTGCGTTTCCATATATATATATATATATATATATATATATTTTTTTTTTTAATTAAAGCGATGGAAAAAGGAAAAAAATTCTTTATAATTTGCGTTTGCTTTGTAAATTTTTCGATCACCGAAAGCGATTTAAATTTTTAATTTACAAATAAATTATCTTGCGAAAGTAAAACGCACACGGAAAAAAATTTCTAGGAATAATTGCTAAAAAATGTAAGAAAAATTACTATATTAGTTTAATAACCCGAGGACAGTCTCAACATCTTGCAAAAATTATTATATGTATAGTTATGGTAAATTTTAAATTTAGCAATTATTACTAAAATCCGTATAAAATATTTCAAAATATGTATAATAAATTTTGCTAACCAAGTATAGTAATTTTTCTTAAGCAACTATAGTAATATTTCCTAAGCAAGTCGGGTCGTAATAATACAGATATATGAAATTTTTACTATACTGCCTAGCAAATGTTTTGTAGATTATTTTGTAAAACATATAATAGTATGTTGCAAAAATTCATAAAGATAATTTTTACTATACTTATAGTAATTTTTTCAAAAGTAATTCGGAAAATTTATTTGTTGTTTTGAATTATTTTCTACGAATCTAAGAAAAAACTTAAAAATGTCGAGTCTGTCCCTCATTCCAATACAGTATAGTAATTTTTTCTAGAAAATTTTCTCCGTGCAGTATTTATATAAATATACACAAGTAATTTTAATGGCGTAACTTTTTTTTCGAAAAATTAGCGGCCAAAAAATAAATATCGAGCAATAAGTAGTTTCAAGTAATATTATCGTAAAGTTAAACTTCTAAAAGATTTTAAGAGCATTTAAAGTTAAAGAAACTTTCAGAAAAGGTAAACCAAGACTATATATATATATATATATATATATATATATATATATATATATATATATATATATATATATATATATATATATATATATATCTATATATATATATGTGTGTATATACTTTGATAATTACATACACAAAAAGTCGCTCAAAGCTGAAAATAAAAGCCGTCATTCGATTCTGCTTATTTTTCGCGTAATGCGAAAAAATCTAGCGATAAACATTTTTGCAATATTAATAGACAATTTTCGCGTTGCGAGAGGTTCGATACGGAATGAGTAATCTCGTTCAAAGTACACGATTTTCCTCTATAATTCAAGCGCATCTCCCGGGGGAGTCTCGATATTACTGCACGGTTAATATACTCCCAAGTGTTATTCCTTTTTTCTTTTTTTTTTTTTTTTTGTTTTGTTTTTTGTTTTGTAACTGGGTGTAATGTTACCACCGTATACATACACACAATGTTCTTATACCTCGATAAATTATTGTTGTCATTCGGTAAGGGAGAAAATTAAAAAAAAAAAAAAGGGGGGGCGGGGAAGACGCGAGTTAATTTTTTCGATCGCGCGCGTCTCGTCATTATCCGAAATTGTTCGAGGTTAGCGTTACCCGTTGTGAGATTATCTAATATTCAAGCCCGTCAAAGGATACTGCTAAGGAAAAGTTCGATCACCTCTTACCCTATATATGTTACTATAACTCGCGCTTCTTCGCGTTCTAGCACTCAAGCCGTCTTACATCCTCTATCGAGGTATCCGTGCATTTTGTGGTAGTGCTACACGCACACGCACACATGCATATGCATCATGATAGTAGGTATATACATACATAGTATATACAGGCAGTGGTACAGTATCTTATTCCCTGCGAGCGTCTTTCCTCTGTCTCCTTTTAGACGTACTAGCTTAAGTCCCTCGAGTGCCACTAGCGGGCTTAAAATCCGACGAAAACGCGATGGCGCAAGCCTCTCTCCCACCTTATCGTTAATACGAGGAGGTAAAGGGGGTTGCGAGGGGCGGGGGGTACGCGTCGCTGTATAAGAGACCGAGAGAAGAAAGCGCTGGGTGGGTAAGGCGGGAGTACTTATAATCCCTTTTCCAGCGCTCGAACTTATGGAGGGAGAACGAGAAGAGTGAGAAAGAGAGAGAAATAGAGAGAAAGATAGAGAAAGATAGAGAAAAAGAGAGATGGAGGCATTCCTTAAAATTAGTGTCTTGGCCGTTTCTCCCTCGAGGCTACATTAAAGGTAGTGACGTTTTTAGCGAAATCATTATGTTAATGGCGCGAACGGGGCCACCCAACTCCTCCCTCGACTCCCGACGCTTTCTGTCTGTATCTCTCTCTCTCTCTCTTTTTCTCGCTCACTCCCTTGAAGAAAGAAAGAGAGAGAGAGAGAAAGGGAAAGTGCTGTTGCTACTGCTTCGGCTGGCACTTTTTACCCTTGTACCGAGCCCGTGTTCGTGTGTACTACACTCATCTTGGCTTTTGCTCTTTCCCTCTTTACTATTCCTTACCCCTCTTCCGTTCTTTCTCTTTCTCCCTCTATCTCTCTTTCCCTTGTTTTTCACTTTTACCTCCGTGATTTTTCGTTTTCTTCGACAATGCTCCCGACTTTTTATCTTCGATAGATTTCTCACAAATATTCCCTATTGAAAATGTATGGGCATATTAAAGGATAGATACGTATATATCTGTGTCTGTGTGTGTGTGTGCGTACAAAGAAGAAGACATCGTAATAGGCGCTCTTGAGAAATCGATGCGATATTTTCATTCGCTTCTTATCGGTAAAGTTTTTTTTCGCGTTAAAATGAATGCTGCTGCGTCTGGTACATGTATACACACATAAGTGTGCGCGGTGAATAATTACTTTATGTTACATGAGAAAAAAAGATGATTTTGCAATAATTTTACATTTTATAAATTTCGTACCAATTTATCGAAGCTTTTTAAATTAGTTTTTTTTAGATTTTTTTTTTTTTTAATTCGTTAAGTTAATATTATTATTTTTAATTATACATAATGCAAAATTTCCTTTCGAAAGGAATTTATTAGTTTCATTGAAAAATACGAATACAACTTTTTAATTTATATAATTTCCGTAAAATGTATCAACAAAATATAACTTCGTATCAGAATGTTTATTTCTAAAGTACAACCGTTCTATTGATTAAAATTTTTTCTCACATTATTTTTTATCCAGGTCGAGCTTTTAGCTTTCAAATGTTCCGCGAACGTAAAGGTGTGATGTTCAAATCTTCCATGCTTTTACGTACCTATTTCCCTTCTCTTTAGCTCTCTTTCTTTCTTTTTTATTTTTTTTTTTTTCTTTTAAACAGCCTTCTAACGACAGAAAAAAAATTGAAGACTTCAATATGTGAATATTTTTAAGTTTTTAGCGTCAAGTTTTTTAAAACTCATACGCTTAAATGTTCGCGTATCATTTTAAATGTATGTCAAGATGAAACTATGTTTTTTATGCCGTGAATTTTTTTTAATGGAATTGATTTTACTTGGCGAAATGTTATTTATTTATTTGTAATTATTTAATTCACCTATAATATTTAGTGAATAAATGTACATTAAAATTATAAATTTCAAAATGATGTGGTTTTAAATTTTTTAGAGGAACTTAACCTTTTATCATAAATATAGTTTTATTTTGAAGTTTTCATATTATGCATCTTAAATTTTTAATTTTTGTAAGATACTTAGAACGAGTTGTAGAATATTTCGAATTAAATTTTTGAAACTTTGTTTATATTAATTTAATTTGAATTATTTTTTCCTAAATTATTACTATAATAGCTTGTTAAAAATATTTTCTCTTCAGTTAAGTACTTTTTTAATTACCTTTTCTTTAAAATCACAAACGAATAACCTAACCAAGATTAATTATTCTATTAAGTATCCGATTTAAAATAAATCTTATTTATCGCCAAAAATAACAAAAATAAAAAAAAAAAAAAGGGAAAGAAGATAATTGAATGAAAGTTTGGTAAAAATATATAAACACGCTACTGATAATGAGTAACGCCTATAGTTAATGTTTTTCATTAAACTTGTATTTTCGTTATAAACCAGATATCGTGTAAGGCGTATCCTATTCAGGTCAGGAACCATTAGATACGATAATCTTATATCAGTTCAGCAACTTTTAATTAAGATGTCCTAAGAGCTCCGGGAAAGATTGCTATTCTCTCTCTTTTCCTCTCTCTCTCTCTCTCTCTCTCTCTCTCTCTCTCTCTCTCTCTAAAAAGAGTGTGGTTATTTCGTATAACCTATTATTCTTGTATAACAGCTCTTGGAACTATCTTGAAGTTTCTTCGTTCGTTTGTTCCTTAGTTGATTCCGCGTTCATTTGTAACGTCTTTGAATAGTAAAATAACAATCGATCATTACTTATATATTTTTATACAACAATTTATGATTGCAAGAAGATATGGATTGAGTATTGTGTCTGATATATTCTTAATTAAATAAAGTTCGATTGCTTTTTGAGTACATCAAATATCATTTATTCATTTATATATTTATTTATTTATTTATTTATTTATTTATTTTTTTGAGACTATGCTTTGGCATAAAAAATTTCATATAAAATTGCATCTTTTTTTAAATTACTTATATTTCTAAAGTAAGAATATATCTAGAAAAATTTAAAATCTATGCTTATTCGTTGTCGTTCGTTGTTCGAATTTAATTCAAACACAAAGCATAACCAAACAAAGAGACAAACAAAAATAAAACAAAAAAAAAAAAAAGTTTATTTTTTCTTCCCTCTCTAAGGTAACTGATTTTAAAATCCATCTACGAGCACACAGCACAATGCAAGATTGATAAAATTGAAAAAGCAATGGTCGACCGGATTGAAGCAATAGAAGAATATACGATTTCAATAAGGGACACAACCTCGCAATATTATACGTATATACACAAAGCGAAGACACGAGGATCGAGACGATCGTACACATCAACTCGAACGCGTTACAGGATAAGGAAGGAAGCAATAAGTTCGAAAACTCCCCCACTCGAGAAAGCTTATGTAGATTATGCCCTACCTCTCTCTCTCTCTCTCTCTCTCTCTCTCTCTCACTTTCTCGTTTCTGCATCTCTCGAGAAGTAAGGATTTCGGATGGTGTGCTGCATTGTCGGCGAGCCCGCGTACGATTAACGTTAAGAACCGGCTGCAATAACTTGTATGTGATTAGGTATACTTGTGATGTATATATAGATATATGTATTTTGTAGACGTCGAGAGCAGGAATAATTAATTCAGTCGCGCGTTGCCGCGCCCGCGCGATAACTGAACTGCGCCGAGGCGCTGAATTTGGAGACGTAAACTTGAGCCCTTGAGTTGTGTCGATATTTTAGTTAACGATTAATTTAACTAAGTGTTTCGATTCTCCTTCTTTTTTTCAATTTATAGTTAATGTCGTAGATTAACCTTTTTTTTTTTTACTGTCCAAAGGCGTTAAAAATAATGTAAGTATATTATAATTGTTTTTCTTGTTTGTTCTCGGTCGACTCTAATTTATTTCACTGCGAAGCGTACATAATACAAGACATAATTTTAAAGAATTTTTTTTTATTTTTTAATAAAACTGCTTTCCATTAATTTGTTTTATTAACTATAAAAAATGTCATGCCAGAAGCGACCTCATAGTGTAGAGGATTAAGGGGTTACCCCCAGTTGTAGCTCAACAAAAAAGGCCTTTTTCATGAATTTTTTTAAAGAAAACTACAAAACTTTTTTAAACGATTATTATATCATCTTAAAGAATACATCTTGCAGAACTTTTAGTAATTTTTTTATTATAAAATATTATATTGTTAAGTGGCAAATGGCCGCCAATGAAATAGTGTTTTTATTTATACGGTTTGCGGTGACCAACATTGCGGCAAAGTGGATCATTTGAAACAAAAAATGTGGATAGATTTAGTTAAATATAAGTATAAACTAGTCTTTAATCGAAGGATTTAAAAAAATATTCATTTTTCACAAAATGGCGGACAGTCAAAGTTAATGGTTCGATTTTAACGAAAAAATCGAACGATTAAAGACTACATTTTTATGTATTAAATAAGCCTGCAAAATTTCAAGAAGATCGGTTTATTAGTGTTTGAGTAATCTTGGTCACCGACTTCAGAAATGCCATTTCGAGAAAAACGCGTTTAAAGTTTTAATTTCAGTTTATTCTTTCAGTTAATTCTTCTCTTTCAACGCTCATATCTCAGTCAATTTTGTTCGGATCGACTTGAAATTTCCAGGTCATATTCTCAGATACTTATACTTCAAAAAAATGCAATTAACAAAAAATCGATTTTTTCAAAGTCGCAAGTGGGGGTAACCCGTTAACATATATACGATGCACGTCGATATTTTTTTTCTGGATATATTTACAGAGAATTAAAATTACGTGTTTTTTGGTAAGATTTTACAACAACAATGACAAAATATGATTTAATATTAGTAACGTAATAAATATAAAGTATAAAATAAATATATCGTAATTATTGATCATTTTTAATAGTGTATTAAAATATGCTTATTTGAAAGCCGTTACTTTGTATTATATTTTACCAAAAAATATATATGGACATCCGACAATAATTTACCAATAATAGAATCACTAAAATAAATTCCACGTATCTATAATTTATTAAGCGCAGTCCAGATTAAATAAAAATGAACCGTCGTATCTTCAATACTATTCAATAAAAAAATTAAAAGCACATTTTCATCTATTTTTAAATCAACGAATCATAAACGTAATCCGACTGAGAAAAATTGAACGGCAAAAAGTAAGAAAATTAAAGCGGCCGACGTACACTCTAACACATGTAAACTAGATTATAAACCGCGTTACAGTTACATCTTTCGTTTGATTCTCCACCCCGTAATGACGACTACAGAAAAAGGCCAAGTTCCCTCCCCTTAGCTTGCAAATATTTAACGTTAGCGCTGCTGTTAGATATAATCGTAGCTGACCAAGCTTATAGCATGTAAAATGCATGTATAATTATGGTTGACTCTACGTGTGTTTAAACTTTGCTGCACCTTTGATAATCGCCGGTAAAAGGCTAATACTGTACTCTTTATTTGTAAATTGTACCGAAGGCATATTATCAACTGTTGTTTTTTTTTTTTTTTTTTTTTTTTTTTTTTTCATGTAAATGTGTAATAACGTTTTGAAATTTATCAAATTATTCGAAATTTATTTTAAATATCTTATCGCGCGATGGCATTGATATTTTTTAATTAAATGCACTTGAATCGATTTTTTGTACTATAATAATTTTAATAAGTACTATTTATTATTAATTTTAAATAAATATATGCATAGGTATAATAGGGTTATGCGTGTAGTTAACTATTTTAGAATAGCATGGGTATCGTATTTTGATTATATTGACCTATTAAAAATTTCATAAAAGATCGTTACTCGATAATCACTGTGTATTAAAGTTTTTACAATCGATATTCATCATATACTAAAGTAAATAATGATTAAATATTTGTTTATTATTTATACAGCTGCAATTAATTGCAGCTAAACTGCAACAAAAATGTATTTTTCAATAGAAACACGGTTAATCGATTTTTCAGAATTTGTACATTCGATACAATTTTTGCTCTCAAGTTTATTTAATTCATTAAAATTTAAATAATATAATAGTTTTTAAAACGAAATTTTTTTTCTGCGCTAAAAATTAATTCTCTGAATTTTATAAAAAATTTAAAAAGATTAATTTCAATTTCCTGCACATCAAGGAAGCTATAACGAATTTAAATAAAAAATGCCAATATTAAGCAGCATCGATATTTTCATTAAAAATTAACCAAATAACGTCAAATAATAAATTATTTCACCGCGAAACATAACCATTAGTAATCGATCAAAAACATATTCCACAATCCGATCAAAAAGCCAAATATACCGCTTACGTGTTTTTCCATCCCAAAATCAATTGTCCCCGAGCTTCGTATACAGAAAATCGTCCAGCGTTTTCGGAAACAGTTATACACACACACACAGACGGATGGAAGGTACGGCCGCACAAAGTCGTAAGGTTAGCAAATGACGCATAGAAAGCAGCCGATGCGCATGCATTCGTGATATGCATTCCCTCAGCGAAGCGGCTTTTACGGTCTAACTGCTTTTGATGCGTTTACAACGTGACGAGACGTAATTAGCTCTGTCTCCCCCTCTCTTTTTCCCTCTCTTTTCCCCTCTCTCTCTCTCTCTCTCTCTCTCTCTCTCTCTCTCTCTCTAGCATCGACGCACTTTGTATCACTGCGTGGATCTTTGAGAGAAGCGGAGCTTATTTGGCTTCTTTTACGCTTCTGTGTACGCTTAAGTATCGGTACACGAGGTGGACTTTAGAGTAGCCTTTGTTGTTCGATTCAAAGAAAGGATTGGTCTAGATTTTTCATTTTATTCCTTATCCTAGAGCTGTTAAGCCCGAGGAGTTTAAAAGAGGGATTTTTTCGAGAATCGACTTGTTTATCGTTTGTTGGGGACGTTTGATAATGTATCGAATAGAACATTTTTACAATTACATTTGTTATAAGCTAATGTATTTGTTATGTAAAATTTTTGCTTGGATATTGCAAACAAAACGGTAATCTATCCGTTCTCCATCTTCACAATATTAATCGGTTATCGGCTCGGTTTATTCTTCGACTATTCATCGACTCTGTAATTTGGCTAAAAGCTTTCGAGAAACCGATATGCGATCGATCGTCGCTCGTTTCTTCCTAATTTAAACCATCGTCAATTGAGAATTAGCGAGCTAAGCGAGTGTCTCAATGCTTCCAAAGTCTTATAAACGTCTAGTTACACGGAAAAGTGACGCGCAACACGCATTACAGCGACCGGGAAAGAATCTAGAAGTACCGCGCGGAAGTACCGAATACAGCGCGGGTTTGGGAAGTTATTCCCTCCTCCCCTCGTCCCGTTTCTTCGTCGAGAGATGTTTGGAATTTTAATGAGAAAGCCGTCGTTTATGCGCCGTTTCGCTTGTCTACGTGTACATCGCTCTTCGGTCATTCGTAGTCGCTCGGTGTCTGCACCGATACACACGCGTGTGAATGCGAGCGCTGTTTGAAACTTGGCCCATTGTCGATGTCGAAGCGATTGTGGAATTTCGAACGGTCGCGTTTGCTCGGTTAACCTTTGACCGAGTTTTAAATGCCGAGGTGTGTGTGTGTATGCGGATGTTGTTTTAATTTTGGAAAAAGTATTGATTTACAAATGATACACAATGTTTCCGACACGATAATTATGAAGAAAAAAGGTTTTCTTTTTTTTTTTACAATACTGGCTATATTGTATTTACGCATTATTTCGTATTAAGAATGTAATTAGAAAAAATATTCGTAAGAATATGTGATTAGTTCAAATCAATGAAAAAAAGTATATAATAAAAACGTTGATTTGAAAATAATATTTTTCATTGTAAAGAATTTTCAATGAAAAATAATAATTGTAATAAACATATATATATTTTTGATAATATTAGAAAATAATTTTTCTATTTATATGGAAATTGTACACCTCATGGAAAAAAAATCGGATTCGTCATTTAGGCGTGTAATAAATTTTTTACATATTTTTTTGCAGATTCAGAATAAAAAAAAAAACCAATGCAACAGCATCGAATCACTGAGAGAAAAAAAACAGTTTAGATATGGATTTACAATATGTTTTTCTTCCGCATTTCTACAACATTTATGTTCTTTTTTTCCTTTGCTTTATTTCGGCAAGTATTCGACTCAATTCCAGCATTTTTTTTATAAATTTTTTAGAATAAATAAAAACTTATTCAAAGTTACTCTTTGACCGAGTTTGAGCAAAGAGGAAAGAGAAAGAGAGAGGGAGAGATAAAGGAAGACAGAGATACGCGTTGTTCGTGGATTAATTCTTCTGAATTATTTATCGTCGCCTTGATACGATACGCCGATATAGAACCGAAACTCGATCGAACATCATAAAACTTTCGGGAATACTAATCTGATATTATACTATGAAATTTTAACTCTATAGGTTGTCCATTATAATAAACTTTATATATATATAACGTAGTTTAAGTTACCATAACAAAGTTTCAATCTTAAATATAATTCGTTCAAATATTTATTTATAAATTTTATGAAATTTTTTACATAAAAAAATTGCATCGTGGCTATAAATAATTGTGATGTAATTTCTGTAAATTTATTCTATACAGTGAGAGAGAGAGATTTATTTCAGTTGTAAAAATAAGATTATATTATTTCAAAATTTTAAACTAACACAAATATTTATGTTAAAAAAAAAGAAAAAAAACGCACATCTTTTGTAATATCTGTTTTCAATTTTATCCAAAAGAAATAACAATGTATCACCAGAACAATAAATCGCGCAGCTAGATTCGCGCCCTTGAGCGAACAAAGAAGAGGAGCGCAAAAAAGGGTGACTCTATCGTCGTGTAAGAATAAAACGGAGCAAAAGAAAAGTCAGGCTGCGCGAGAGGTTAACGATTTCGCATTTAAAATCCACACACTCCGCGGGATAATGGCCAGTATCCGAGCTGCGGATCGCTGACTCTGCGATAACTTTAATGAACTCACGCGCGTAATATAAGTCGTCGGTTACGTCTGGCGCTAGTTGATCGATAAAACGAAAGGAACTCCTCCTCCTATTCTTCCTCTTCCTTTCCTCTTCCCCTCTCTCTCTCTCTCTCTCTCTCTCTCTCTCTCTCTCTCTCTTTCTCCATATCGTCGAGTTACGGGATTTGAATGTCTAATGAATTTCTCTACGTGGGTAGAGAGTCACGCTGCCCCCCTCTCCCCCCTGCCCTCGCTTCTCTCTCTTTCTAAGATTAATTTTCGAAGAACGGCACGCGAGCGGCAACAATTAGAGGAAACCTCCGTGATTAGCGAGCTTTGCCAAGTCGACGGACACCTTACGGCTTGGTTATATAAGCTTGAGCAATGTCGCGCTTGTGCTTTATGATCTCCTTGGAATCCGTATGTGCGTACGTATATTTCAAGGACGAAAAAGGGATTTGTTTTTCATTTGCATGTTAGCGATTGGTGTTTGAGAAAAAGGTTGCGAAAGATGTGTAAACTATAATTATCACAAGCTACTTTTAAAATTAATTACAATTTTTCACAAATTATTAAAATGTACGAAAAAAGAATTCGATCATAAATATTTAAAGAATTTAAAACGATTAAAACGTTAAATTTTTATTATCCAAAGAAATAAAAGAATCGTTTTAACATTTATTAAAATTTATCTATATCGTATTTTCACGGATTGCAAATTCAGATATGATGTATATCGTGACGTCGTTACCCATATCATCGTTATTTATATAAAAGTAATATACATCGCTAGCGTACATATAGATTACACAAATACATTATCAAAACCACATTCATTTGTCAAGAAAATTCTTTATCATTTGGTTCAACCGAAATTTTGTCGTTCGAAGCGTTCTTTTAACGCGCAAAGGACGTGTTTTATGAAAATATTCGGTGTCATTTCAAAGGAAATGTTGTACTTAAATTATTTCAGTGAAAATACCCCACCGTACATGTAAAATGACCGTTCGTTAAAACATTTTAATAATCCTAACCTTTAACTTTCATACTTAGATACAGTCAAAAAGTTTTTCAAAGTATATGCAATCGTTATTTCAATATTGATATTAAAATTAAAAATAAATTTGCAATAATTATTTTATGTAAAAATTCAGGTAATGTTTTTTATGCCTAAAGTTGATATAATTTACAAACATAAGTCATAGAAATTATCATATTTTTCTCTTACATCGAACAAAAAACCGTTAAGTATTAAGCAGCGTAAGCTTTGCCGTAAAATAAAAAGAGAGAGAGAGAGAGAAAGAGAAAACGAAAAATAAAAGAAAAATCGCAAACAAAGCTAACGAAGCAATGCAGACGACTTGAAAGAAAATCCTATCAATGCTAGCGGTTTCGCGTCGTCATTCAGAGGCAGTCGACATTACGACCGAGCGCGTAATTAAAATGAAAGAAATAACAAAAAAGAAAAAAAAAAAAAAAAAAAAGTCAAAGAAAAAAAGCTTCCTCACAAAAATAAATCGCAGCCAAAAAAAAAAAAAAAAAACAAAACGAAATAAAAATGAAGCCGAAGTAAAGAATATAATCCGACAAAGCGGGAAATCGATCTTCCATTCAATTTTTCCCCGTCCCCATTCTCGTTATGTAACGCATTACAAGAAAATCCCGAAAAAAATAGTAATAAATAAATAAATCGATTTTCCATATACCACTCACACACAACAAAATTCTCAAGAACGAGGTCAGCTCCATCGCGACTTTCTTTATTTTCGCCGTTGGCCGTTGAATATAAAAATCGTACTAACGTGGAAATATCTCAACGACGCTGACTTATTACCTGAACTCACGTTCTCTTTGAAACACAATGCTATTTATCGCCAGCGTGTAATTGCTTGCGCGTTCGCGCTAACGCTTTTATTTATTTATTCTTTTTTTTTTTTTTTTTTTTTTTTTCCCTTCCACCTTCTACTCTTACCTTTTCTTCCTTCTTCTCAATGTGTATACGTATACGTGTGGGTACACGAACGCACGCGTGCGTGTATAACTTTACGAAAGTTTAGGAATAAAAGATCGAGGGTGAAGGGGGTTGGTTATACACCTTTTTCTCTCTCTCTCTCTCTCTCTCGCGCTCGCGCTCTTTCTCCCCATCCAGGTTTTCATTTTCGCGCCTCATTGTGCCGCTCGTTATATATATATATATATATATATGTGTGTATGTATATGTATACAAGGTACGGGACGCGAGGGAAGCTTCGCGGGTTAGCGCAAGTTTCGTCCAAGTTTGCCAATTTGCGTTAGGCTTCAATGGAAGAAGAAGAAGAAGAAGGAGGTGGCGTCGGCGGTGACGAAGGGGCGCGGAAATGAATGAATGCCGATATTTTTGCAACAATGAGCCGCGAAGAGATTTTTTTCTCGCGCCCGCTTTACTTCTTCCTTTGTCAGGTGTGTATCGCCTCTGTACACGCACACGTTTACGTGTGTATTTGCGGGACTATTGAACGATAAGAGATATATATATATATTTTTGTCCCGAGGCTATTTCTCCGGCTGTATGGGAGACAAAAAAAAAAAAAAAGAAAAAAGAAAATAAAAAGAAAAAGAAGAAGATCGTATTCTTCGTGGCCGGAAAGTCCGAGGGCGTGTTGGAAGATTTTTTCCTTTTTTTTTTCAATGGAATTTCTAGGGGACGACGCGATGGGCCAAATTAGCGTCTTTTAACTTGGCGCTAACGTTTCCTGAGGTCAAGCCAATTTTACGCCACGTTCCGGTTTGATATTCAATCGAAAAAAAAATTTCTTTGAATGAAATGCCTGGAAGATGTTCGACTGCCGACTCAAAGTTTCTCATTGTTTCTTTTTATCTGAGAAAAAATATCTATAGAAAAGAATATTTGTTATTGGATCATTGTATTTCTTTTGGAACTCGAGGAGTTATTATTGTTATTCATTTTTCGAATGCATCATTGTGGATTACTTGCTCGTTAACGCGTTTTATTCTTCGAGCTTTTTGTCCGCGCGCAACTTTATATATACTTCTTGTGTATAAAGTATTGAATAAATAAAGTTTTGATTCGAATAAAATTTTTTTTTTATAATCGAATTTTGTGAATTGAGAAAATATCGAGGCAATCGAGGAATAAAAATTGGAAAAAACTTTTAATTCACCAAGTAACTGCATTTACTTGATTTCATTTTGATATTACTTCTTCTTTTTTTTTTTTTTTCTTTATTCAAATTATTTTCTTTTCAAACTTTATTTTTATTTCACTTGACAAATAAAATAAAAATAGTTTGTTTCATTCATGAGAATATCATTATTTAAGGGTCGAATATAAAACATTTATTTATTATAAAGTATTTATTGACAGAAAATATAATTGTATAATAGAAATGAGATATATTTTTTTATTCATAAATAGTAATTAATGCAAGCTTTTTTAGCAATAAATTGAATAAAAAAAAATATATATATATATATATTCCCATTATCATTTCCTATAAATTTTTTAAAATTAAAGCATTTAATATAAATGCTAAGAATATAATTACCTTTTTTCGAAACATTATTTATCTCGTTCATGTTTAAAAATCAATGTTTTACATTTACATAGTATATGTCATATACGGTATTTTATATTCTTACAATGTTAACTTATATCGGGTATACCTATAAATTTATTCATCAAATGAAATATTTAAGTGAAATGGAATTTAGAAAAGGTTCAGCAAATAAATAAACATATTTCACCCATCGATTCGAAAAAAATTTATGTATCCCATTTTCCCCGCGCGCTTGTTCACCCTCTCGAAAATACGAAATATTTTCTCTCTCTCTCTCTCTCTCTCCTTTTTTTCTTTCTTTCTTTTTTTTTTTTTTTTTTTTTTATAAACAAGCAAAACACATAAACTCGCTTAAAAAGTCTACTTTTCAACGGGTTTCACCGTGAAAAAGCCTTTTGCATTCGAAAAAAAAAAAAAAAAAAATTCATCTTTCTGCACGAGCGACTGCATAAGTCTACGGGGTGTAAAGAAGAAGGAGAGAAAAAAGGTAAGAAAAACCATCGAAATTCTCCTACTAAGAGGTGTGAAAAGAGGGGTAGAATCTCGTATTCGATACGGAAGCAGTATAACGTATCGAGAATGTATTTACCGAGTACATCACTCGTTGAGGAAAATGCTAGTAGAAAAATGCAATAGATACGAGAGTGTATTTCCAGGTACATACGCGCGTAAGAACCTGGGTAAGAGAGGGAAAAACAGAGAGAGAAAGAGAGAAAAGGAGAAAGGTTGGAGCAAAGTAAGGAAAGCCAGAGGATATCGATGCACGAAGACAAAGAGAAAGAGCCAAAACGATAAAAAGATAAAACGAAAATGGAGCGAAGATGAAAAAAGGAGCGAGAAGATAGTCGTGAAAAGTTATCGAGCGAGCGAGAGAGAGAGAGAGAGAGAGAGAGAGAGAGAGAGAGAGAGAGAGAGAGAAAGAGAGAGAGAGTGCGAGAAAGTAGAAAAGAGCTTCGAATGCGAGCAGCCATTGGAGTGCTTTTAAAGCTCCGGGCGATTCGTAACTTTCTGATTATGTGTGTTCGCTTCTTCGTGTACACCGCGTGTGTACGTCGGTTTACAACGTATAGACGAGATTTTCAACGTATATCTATCTATTTCTTCTTTTTTTTCGATTCAATTTTTACTCGTGTCCGAATTACCGAGGAAATTTTTTTTTTTTTTTTTTTTTTATTCGTTCGCTTTTATTGGCTAATGTATCCGTAAGAACGAAAAAAAATTTCAAATACAATATATATCTTTTTGAATGGCGGTTACGTTATTTGCGTCGGATTAAAAAATGCGGCGAAATGGATGGTATTAATTAAACGATACTGGCTTTTACAGGTAATGGAATATTTAAATAGAAAAATTCTCTTTTGCTTTAAAATTGCGTTAATTATTTTGTGAAAATTTCCAACTGTTGGGTTTACAATAGCTCTACGGCACGATATAATGTTTAACGATATAAATGACAATTAATAAAAAAGAACTATTAAAATTCAACTTTACTAAATTTCACTCTGAGAAATAAATAAATTGACATTCATAAATGTATTAAATTAAACAAAAAAAACTTTCAATTATAATAACTAGCGATACGTTGCACGTAATTAACCAAGCATTTATCAAAATTAATAAACGAACTTCCAATATTTCATCATCCTGTAATACTAATAAAATTCAGACATTACACAAAATAATCCTCTTTAAGATTAACATCAATATCCTTCAGTACTTAATAAGCTCAATAAAGAATTTAAAATTCAAATAAATTCTTCGTGCAAAAGAAAAATACAGAAGACGTCACCGCGAATTCCTGCACTTATTCCGAATTTTTCTCGAATAATAATAATGCGGATGTATAAAGTTTATATACATATATAAATTTATAGGAAAAACGACGCACATAAAAATTTGTAAGCCACAATATTTTATCGCGGCTGGAGACAAGGTAAACCGAATTAAACTCTCGTACAGCCTAAGAGAGAGAGGAGAGAGGAGATAGGAGAGAGAGAGAGAGATCAAGAGAGAAAGAGAAAGAAATTAGTAGGAAAATCCCGAAATATCAAATACGCTATATTCGATATGTATATATATATATATATATATGAAAGTGGATAGATGGATGACGAGTTTTCCCTTCTCCCTTCTCCGGACCTTACCGAAACGTCAGAAAATGTCACCAGGGGATTCATATAATCAATTACTCGTCGGTGCCGCGAGGGAATGGCACCTATCGTAACTTATACTTTTTTTTTTTTTTTTTGATATTGTTACCAAGCGATAACACTGACGTATACTCGACAACCTTTACAGTTTTTCAATTATGTATCGTTGAGTTGCCATTTTTTTTCTTTTACGAGGATAATTTACACGATTGCGAAGAATTTAGCGATGAGAAACGTTAATTATCAATGTACTAAATGTATATTTGAATTCCTTTTTTTTTTTAATTAAAGTTTTAAACTTTTTTTTCTCTCATTTTACTATTATATATTTGTTTCACTTTTATATGCAGATTAAATTTTCAAAAATTTGCTTATGAATTCATTTGATCCTTTCTTGTAAAAAGCAAAAAAAAAAAAAAAAACTGTATAAACGAAATTTCGAGAACTACTCGTTGATTAAGTTTAATTGGACAAAGAGGCGCTTTTGAAAAAATGAATTTGTTTCATATTGTAAATTATGTGGAATATACATATTCTATAAAAAGGATGAAAAAAAAACTTAAGGGAAAAAAATAGGACAAAATTTTTACAATATCGCGAATAGAATAAGTTTATTCCGTTTGATAATTGTACACCTGTAGGTAAACTTTGATTGTTTCATGAATTTTTACTGCTACTTTATTTTTTGTTGCAACTCCACCCAAAGGGATAGAAAGTTGAAATTATTTTTGCATTTATGATTATCACTTCAAAGTTTTAATATGTTTGAATAAATAAGACTTTTTTTTTTTATTCCAGCGATCAAAGTAAAGATGTGAGCTCTAGATATCAAATAATTAACGGTTAAAAAAACGTCTCGAGTTTTAAGATATACAACAAATTTGCATTTAAGATAAATAAAATAAGGTTGTATAAATTTTTGTAACGATGGTTTTTAAAATTTAGAGATTATTAACACGAGCTCAAATGATAAATTTTGAAACTCTTTACTTCTTTTGATCTGCTTTATGAAGAAAAAAAAAAAAAAAATTAATTTTACTATTGTTTAGAAACAAAGTTCATTCGATTATAAAACGAATATACCGGCTATCGTTAAAATTTAACAAGCTTCTTAACCATCTCGCGAATCTTTTTTAAACAACGAAATAAGCAACTCTCGGCACAAAGTAGCCTTTTAATTTTCCTACACTAGAAAAAAACCCCGAGAAAAGAGATGGGTGTAGGTAGTCCAGCAATTTCAATTTATTCATTCCTAATGTCATCCTTGACTCTCGAGGCTTTTCACTCGAGGTAACGTTCCACGTGCATCCCACCGAAGGAAGACGAAGGGCGGAGGACCGCCTCGACTGTTATCTCAAGGCTCTTGAAAAAACAAGAGGTTAAATACTCCAGCGTCGCGTTTCTTTTCCCCCTAGGCCAGCGCGACTCTACAAATAATCCACCTCCGAGCGAACGAGAGAGAGAGAGAGAAGCCGCAAAAAAGAAGAAAAGAAGAGAGAGAGAGAGAGAGAGGCGGAAAAGAAGCGAAGGCACGTAGAAACAAAATCCAAAAACGAGTGCACTGCTACTACTACTATTGTGCTGAACAAAACGACCGCAAAGGGACTAACGCTGGCAAAGAGAGAGAGAGAGAGAGAGAGAAAGAGAGAGAGAAAAGTAAAACGTATATAGAAAGCCATCCCGTGGAGTGTCGCGCGTATATTTGCAGCCGCGGACATAAATAGAAAGCACAAAAGAATTCTGAAATGCCAGGATTTTTCGCCGGCCGATGGTGATAATCATAAGAAAAGAGAAAGAGAGAGAGAAGAGAGAGAAGAGAGAGAAGAGAGAGAAGTGGAAAAATAGAAAGGAAGAAAGAAATAAAGCCGAGCGTGTAAGTGTAAAAAGAGAGAGAGAGAGAGAGAGAGAGAGAGAGAAAGAGAAAGGAACGAAGCCCTCGTCAAATTAATCTTCAAAGGCTCGCGCGCGAGTTATACACTCCCATGTGCCTTACTTCGGAGACTTTCCTCTCTCTCTCTCTCTCTTTCTCACTTTCATATTCTGCCACGCGTTTGTTTTTTATCCATCCGACGTTACGAAGAAAAAAAAAAAATAATAACTACGAAAGAGAAAGGAAGAAAGCAAAAGTTGCAAATAAAACAGGGGAGGAGGCGAGGTAAAGAGACAGAAGAAGGAGAGAGAATATTAAGGCGGGCAAACGCGCTACAAAAGACGGAACTTAGCGTCCTGTTGTCTCTCCCCTCCCCTCCTCCCTCCCCCCTTACGCAAGGAGAACCATTTCCTTCGAGGAAAGCGACAGGACCCTTCTTTTCTCCCCTTGGGGGCTAAACCGAGCGGAGATTCATGAGGATGAGACGCTCGTTCTTTTATATATACACACACACACACGTATACGTGTATATACATATGGGAGACGCTCGCGCGACAAACCATTTATCCACACGTGTAAGGATACAAGAAGCCGAGGAATAAGGGGACGATGAACCCGCGCGTGTTCGCGCTAGTAGTTAATGGATGTACAGAATGCGGATATGGATTTTGGGTTAACCGAATTATATTATATATGCTTTCGAATTATTTCAGGATTTTTACATCGTTTCGCTCGCCTCTAATAACGATGTCTTAAACGCGAGCAAGAGTATTAAATTGCAAGATGATTCGATGAGAGATGCAATGATTGCAAGTTTTTGTCGTTTTAAATTGCAATGAGTTCACGCTTTGTTACGGTGTACTTTGCTCGTTTGATTCTTAAATGTAAATTGTGCTGGTTGTGCAAATAAATCATTGTGATATATTTTTATAATTAAAAAAACATTCTAAACATTACGGTGTACAATTTTACGGTTTATTAATCACGAAAAACTGCAAAATTTATCCCAAAATGTTTTGATGGTAAAAATTTAGTTCGTTGCAATATACCAATTTTAGTTTCCGCCTCGTAGACAATTATTTCAAATGCTTATAAAATTAGTCGTCTCGCGCCGAATTATATTTTTGACATCGAGCATCTGGTAATGAACTTTTTTATATGTACTTCTATTGATTTTATCGTTCATTATGCACGCACGAATTAAATATTGAAATTAGAGCTGTTGAAAGAAAGCGCGACGTTTTTAACGCGAATATTAAAACTTTATTTAATGCTACAATTAAGAATCGTGAATTATTTTATTTTCAAAGTAACTTTATTTAGCAATGCTAATTACTTTATTAACTTTGAATCCATAAATCTCATAATTTATAATTTTAATCTGAGTATATCAGTAATGTTTATATTACACATTTAATTAACGATATTTAAAATAATCTTCTTCGTCGTTCAAAGATTTTACATTAAATTGAGAGAGAAAGAGAAAAAGAGAAAGGTTAATTTAAAGGTAACAATGAAATGTACATTCAATAATTATTATTTTCGATGATATACGCAATATCGCCTATTGGTGGTATTAGCATACGTATTTTGGGGATTATCAAAACTGGCGATGGATTTTTTTTTTTTCAAATTTTTCGCAATCGCAATCGGCCTTAAAATTCAATCGCACTTGTCAAACGTGAATATTGAAAAAAATATACATTTAAAATATTAAATTTATAAAATTTAGTTTGATATTTAGTGCAAAAAAAAAAAAAAAACATCGTTTTTAAGATCTTAAAAATAGAAGAAAAATAAGTCGAGTTAAACGTCAGCTTATTTAAATTCTCGAATGTAACAGAAGGTTTGCTCGATAGTCGGGAATAGCGGAGAATGTAATGCAAAATAGCCATAAGTTTTCAAAAAGTGTTAGTTATCTGTACCCGAAACTTCAAATGCGTTTATCTTGAAACTACTTTTCCTTACATTTTTTTCCCCCTCTCTTTACAAAGTACCAACGGCATAGCTAACTCGGAAACTATTCATCCGATTGACTATTCATCCTTTTGCATATATCTACATAAAGACTTTCTTCGTAAACCGAGACGGTTTAATGATATTTTTCTGAATTATCTGATAAACGGGAAAAAAAAATTTCATCGTTGAAATCGATTTATTCACACAATCGCAGAATTTTTAAAAAAATTTTTTAAGTTAGCTCGTTTCTATTTATTTGAAATTAACGAACGATTTTGTAAATGTTTTCACGCGATTAATTATCGAGGTAAAAAGAAAAAAAAAAAAAAAAAATGAAAAAAAAAAAAAAAAAATGAAAAAAAAATGAAAAAAGAAATTAATTAATTTTTACTCTGCATTCCAATAGTTGAATTTTACTCTCGGAATTTACAAAATAATACTCGCGTAAAAGAAAACGGCCGCGTGAAACTGTTTACGTTTTATCAACGAATGAACGCGTTATCCGACAAAAATAGAAAAAAAAAAAAAAAAAAGAAAATAACTAAGAAAAGTTACATCATCGCGAAGGTTTATTTTAATTTCGCTACTTCGGCGCATTCTCGAGATTTTTCTACTTCTTTCCGAGAAAAAAAAAAAAAAAAAGGAAAGATGTAAAGAAGGGAGAATCGTTTATTCCAAAGACGTTTGCTTGTTTGATTAATGACGAGAAGAGTAAATTCGCCGTTCGAGGATTTATGCGGATATAGGATTACGGAGATGCGCGATGGAACGTAATCCGAAAGCAAATTAATACTACATCGAGGAAGAAAATAGATTATGAACGGTTTCTACTCTCGCATAATAATATTCCGCGCGTTTACGTAAAATCTATTTTCGTAGTAAATTGTGTCAAATCGATCGGCGAATTTTTTTAAAGCTCTGTTAAAATCGAGATGTAGTCGAGGAGTTGTTACATTCTTACACATGATTGACTGTGAATAACGAAAATTCAAGATTATATAGCGTTGATTTATTTTTATCGACGATCGATGAATATACATATATATATATATATATATATATATATATATATATACATTTTTTGTATTAATTAGAGCAAATCGATAAAAAAATTTCGTTTCTTTGTCTTAAAAATTTAAGGCTTAATAATTTATTGTTGTAACGTTGGGTTAGGACTTACTTCAGCATTGCTTATTTGAAATAAAATCATTATTACGCTTATTTGAATATTGAAGAATTATACCCAAATATTTTGCATAATACGATGGCGCGATGATTTTATATTAAAAATGCAATGTAATTGCAAATTCACGCGTAACAATTATAGAAATAACTTTAAAGATAATTTTCTTTTTACTTGTCAATTTTATTTCCATTAAAAATAATTTATTGATTTTATAATATTTTAACGACATAATGAGCTGATTATGCTGAATGCCGAAATATTATACTTTTAATGCCAACTGTTCCGTTTATACGGTATTACAATAAATGAATTTATCGAACGATGCGTTATTATGTTATTCATAATATTCAATAATTTCTCATTGTAACTGAAAGTTTACGACAACCAAATAATTTTATTTACTCATTTTATTTTGAATACAAAAAAATTCAATACAAAAATTCTTAAAAAAGCAATTTTCAATCCACAACGAAAATCACGAATGATTTTTCTCTCCCATGTCGCCATAGCGCACCGAGCAAATGTAAAAAAAAAAGTACGTATACGTATTATATATATTCGCGAATACTCGAAAAACAAAAAGAGAAAGAGTGAGAAGGTAAAAGAAGCTTCGGCCGAATTACATTTAACTCCGGTGGGTGTCAGTCAGTGGACGTACGCGCGAGAGCGCACGTGATGTGTGTGCACCCGGAGTTGACTGGTACATCGTCGGTGAGTAAGCTCCACCGGCTAAAACGTGAGAGAGAGAGAGAGAGAGAGAAAAATATAGAGAAGCTTTCTCCCGATAAAGGCGAGGGGGTAAAAATCGATGGCACATACGCAATCTGTCAGTCGACGTATTGCACCAGCCCTATTTATAAAGGCCGATACACATCAGCCTATTCACCTACGCGCGCGCGCGAGAGTCTCTTTTTTTCTTCTCTTCTCTCTCTCTGTCTCTTTCACCCAACCCAACGCACACTTTAGTGTATCACACCCGCTCTCTAATTGGATGATCCTGCGAAAGACTCATTCGGACGTCATTCAGTCGAGTGTCGATCTGCCACATTGCGCGCTCCGTCTCTTTCTCCTTTTTTTACCTACTTCTCTTCGTTTTATTTTTTCCTTTTTCTTTCCTTTCTATTTTTTTTTTTTTTTTTTATTCGCGAATCTAAGGGGCCCGCATCGCTGAAGCTCAAAGTGTATCCACGCTCGCGAGAAGCAAAGAGAGAGAGAGAGAGAGAGAGAGAGAGAGAGAGAGAGAGAGGCTTTTTCAATCTGTTGCGCACCGGTGCGAAAGTTTTCCTTCCTTTACTTCGCTCATTTGCTCTCTTTCTCTCTTTTTTTTCCCACTTTGCTCGCTACGATGCCTGGAATACATGGAAATCGTTCTTCCTTTTAGTGGACTGCAGCGACGGGGTAATTGATGTCGGAGAGGTGCGAAAATTTTTTTTACGAGGATATAGTCTTTGCTTTTTCTTTTGTTCGATCGTCTTTTTCTTCTTTTTCAATAACTCGCTGGGATGAAAATTTTTAGCGATATTTTGTTTCTTTCTCTCTTTTATGGTATTCGATGTTTTTATCACGTATCTTTAAAACTGAAGAAAACAAAATATCATATATAGCAAACTTGATTACTACTTTATTTTTTACGACGATAATTTTGAATCAATTCGCGTCGCGATTTCCGCGCAAAGACGCTTAAATAAAGTAAAAAGTGAAAACAAATTTTTCGAAAGAAAAAAAAAAAAAAAAAAAAATAACTACAAAAATCCATAAAAAATTCTTTACCGTCGACGAATCTCTGTTAATGTATTACATGCGTATACAAGTACCATTGCACAAGCTGGACGGAAAACAAGAGCCCGGGCGGTGGCAAACATTTGGTCGTCGCCGTTAAACTTTTGCAAACGCATATACATACGTATTATACGCGGCTCGCAGTTAGCTCATATGCTAATTAAATGTTAAGCGTACTTTAAAACGTGTTAGCTTTATCTAATGAATAATGCGAGCACGTTAACTGCATTTAAAATTACGTAGACAAATGTATTTTTTTTTTTCCGTTTTTTTTTTTCTTTTTCTTTTTGCGTTGAACGAAGGGAAAAAAGAAATTTGTTTGTTTTACAGATTTTAATGATTTAAAATAATGCGAAATATTGGGTCTGAAAAATGTTCGCGTTAAGCTGCGTGTCGTATCTGATGATGCTGGATGCTGTATAATATTTGATGTCGCGTTGTAGTGCGTTAGAATACTATTTTAAATACATGTAAATCTATGTACATCGATTGTTTTTCATAATCTTGTAAAACGATAAAGTTGGCTAAAAGCCGCCGTGATAATATAAAATATATTGACTTTATAAAGTTTATTCTCAAAAAAAAATGCGTTCTCTCAATTAAAAATCAAAATTAAATTTGTCGTTGTGCATTAAATCTAAAAAAATAAAATATATATATATATATATATATATATATATATATATATATATATATATATATGTATATATATATTCTTTTTTGTAAATAAAATAAAAAAGAAGTTGAAAAAATTTTTCAACATTCTGTACCCTCCCATTTTACACAAAACATTCCGAATCCAAACTCATCCTTGATCGGTCATGAATTTTCCACGCGGAAAAAGCCAAGCTAAATAATTCAAAACCTATAAATCGCAAACCACAATATCCTCTTTCCTCTCTCTGTACACATACAACCTCCTTCGAATAAAAGATCGACTGCTTGCCGTAACCCGAGAGAGAGGAAAAGAAATAGAGAAGGAAAGGATGAAGAATATACACACACACGTGTATATATATACGTCGCAACTGTCATCTCGTCCTCACTTAACCGGAAGCGATCTATATCGAGTGAGACGTGTGACAATCGGTTTCTCTGTCTCTCTCTCTCTCTCTCTCTCTTTCTCTTTCTCTTTCTTTTCCTTTTTCTCCCTTTCTTCATCCACCGCTCATATAAAAATTTTCGATGACGCGCAGAGGATACAGCGACACCTCCGGAGAATCATTACGAACGCGAGCGATCGTCGACACGCGTAATCCTCCATTCGTTTTTTCCACTTTTAAGCCTCGCGTATATATATATGTGTGTGTGTAGAAACGAAAGTTATATATACACATACAAAGGCCTTTTCGCGCGTTTTCACGTTTTGCTTGAGCAAAGTATATCGCTATAAGCGTCGCGAGGGAGAAGAGAAGTATAAGCTAAAGGCCCGAGGGCCTGGGCTAACGATCCCATTGTCACCGCTCGAGCCATTATGCGCATCCTGCACTCGGCGTCTCTTTTTTTCTTTCCTTTTTCTTTTTTTTTTTTTTTTTTTTTTTTTATCCTTCCCAACCCCGTCCTCGATTGCGCGTATCTCTCTTTATTCGTATCGAATCCGTATGTGGGTATGCGTAGAAGAGAAATTCGATGGAAGTGAAAAAAAAAACTTTTATATCCGGGATCGCCTCCAACGTATACAATCACACACACACACACACACACACATATATATATATATATATATATATGGTTATACGTTTACCTACCGAGTTATTGAATAGTTGGGCTTCTGTCCACTTAATTATTTAAAGGTAACCTTCCTCTATATGGTTTTTATGGCCCGTAGGGATGTAAAATTGATGTCTCCCTTTTTTTTTTATTCGCTTGTGTGCCGCTGCTTCTAACACTAACTGCGAAATCTTTTATCTCGCTTAGTAAGCCAGTCGCCTTTTATTGATCAATATCGAGACGTAGATGTTAACGAATTACGAAAGCAGTTGATATATTAAATTAAGTAATTAATTTATACTGTATAATTTTTCAGTACAATAAAAACATTTTAAATTCGGAAATAACAAACATTTTTAAATAAACAACATTCTTCATTTTAATGAACATTCTTTAAACGCACAAAGAAAAAACAATAAGGAATTTAATCATTTATTGTTAGAACGACAAAATAAAACAAAAACAAAAGTAAATCGTAAAAATGTTTCAATCTTAGGTTAGCCATCGGTCCGCGATTTACCATTTAAATAACAATAGAGACTCGCGATTATTTAATCAGATGGAAGTCGTTGGATAGAGGATTCATTCCACGAGTGAGAGGCTAGGAGGGAAGGTAAAGAGAACGAGAGAGAGAGAGAGAGAGAGGGGGGAGGGAGGAGAAAATACCGAAATACCTGGTTGGCGTTCTATATACGTACGGCGAGCAACGCCCGGCATTCTCGAGTTTGTCGAGGTGAATTCCGTGACTCCCCGGATGCTCGATCGAAGAGAGAGAGAGAGAGAGAGAGAAAGGAGAAAGATAGATAGAGAGGGCGAGAGGGAGTGATGAAGTTAGAGAGCATCGATTAATCTAGCCGCGGGCTTCGATGATATAGTTTACGCACAAAGTCGTGAAAGAAAGCTGCTTTTTATCCTCTGTGCATATATTTTTATCTTCTTTTTTTTTTTATTTTTTTTTTACAGTTTTCTTTATCGCCGTTTAAACTTTTGTACGCAATTTTGTCTCTGACGAAGAGGAGAGAAGGAACGTTTGGTAACGGCTGTGTGTTCGTTATATCTTCCTTTCCATAATTCGATGTACCGTAGATTAAGTAGTAAAGGACCATTTAAGATCAGACACTGACGATTGTAATTTTTAAGTTTTTAAAAAACTTATATTTCCACGTGATTCGATTTTTAATTTGAATTTTTTTTTGAATTCATAAGCAAAATTATTTTTGGATCGGTAACGTAATCATTTTCAAAATTTACTCAAATTAAAATAAGCTTATGAGTAACTTAAATTTAGTTAGTTGAAAAGTTAGATAGTTATTGATAATTTGATAACACGAAAGATATTTATCTTTTATAATTCTACTGCTCCTTGAATATGTAAGCTTCGTAAATTAGTTTATTTATTTATATTTTCGTTTACTAAAATTTCTCTTGGCCAATATTAAAACTTTTTCTAAAATTGTACAAATTATAACTTGGATTGAATATTCAATGATTGCATGCAACATGGTGACTGGTTTTTAAAGTGGATGTTTTATTATTTCATTTCATCTCTAATAAAATCTAGTTGTTAAACTAGAACGAAATTGTGTAGAAATGTAATTATTCTACCATTTAATAGCAGAAAAATTTTTAATTATTGGTATTTAAAATAATTTTCTCCAAAATACGATAGCAACATTTATTACACTTAAATTTTTATATTGGTGTCAATATTATTATTATAAAATGTCCTTTAGAAAATTGTAATACATCCTAACAATACCGATTCTTCAACTTAGACAATACCGACGACTCTTATCGCGTTTTCCATAGATATTTCAGCAGTTGGTATTTATGTGTACCAGCATAAATTTATACATACATACATATATATATATATATATATATATATATATATATATATATATATATGAGTATTTTTTGCCTTTAAAAGTATCATTCATTCATTCACGGAGTCTTTAACAGATTTCCAGAATTTTTCTCGGTCGCGGTTCCAAGAATACGCGCGGTCTCGACGCGTCAAAACAAAATGTTCGCGCTCTCGTTTATAAACGTACACATATAAACATACATATAAACATACATTCGCGCTGTCTCTTTAAATTTTTATGAATGACTATCGGTTTCATTCACTTTTTTTTTTTTTTTTTTCTTCTGATTAAATAAAAAATTTGTTATTTTACTGATTTTACAATAATTTTTCAATCGCTTAGATAAATAAATCAAGGCTCAAATGCACAACTTCATTGATAATTTCGAGAAAACATTATAAACTTTATTATAAAAATATTTCCATAGATTTTTATTTTTTATTTTATTTTTTAGGATTTTTAATTTAACAATAATTAAACGTCGAATAAAGAAACTATTTCGTCGAAATGATGAGTGCATGTACGATGTTTTCAAAATTACAAAGTTATTGTCGATATTATGTTAAATGAATTATTTACTTTATCGTTGGACTAACAAATTTCACCATTCAATAATGGGGTCGCGTTAAGTATTCGAAGCTTGAAAGAATTACGTATATCTAGGAGAAAAAAAAAGACATTCGCGCGGGCATCAATATTATCTTCATACAATAACGTTAATTAGCATAATTACAGGCCCATAAGCGGTAACAATCGGCCGCCACCGAGGAAGAATTTGTGGCGCGGCGGCAGCAGCTGTGTGCAACGATAGATAAAGGTAAGGGAGCGAGAAAGAGCGAGAGATAGGAGAATGAAAAAGAGTACAGAGAGAGAGAGAGAGAGAGAAAATTTTTCTCTTTTCGGACGAGGTCGTCCCGTATAACGTCTATGAATGACAGGTGCCGTTAATGAGGCAAGCTGCGGCTCGATATCTTTTTCTCTTTCTCACTCTTACGCTTACATTGTTCATTAGTTAATGATAACGGAGGTCAGACTCTATCTTTTACTCTCTTACTCGCGCTTTCTTTCGCGCTCGCGCGCGCGCGCGAGCCGAGATAATACGAGATAAAAAAAAAAAAAAAAAGAAGAGAAAGCGAAGAAAGGAAAAAAGGAGGAAAATAAGGCGAACTCTCGCACCAAATACCGACTCCCTCTCGCTCGTCCTATTGTCGCGCCGTTCGGATTATAATTATGGCCAACGTATTTTCTTCCCCCTCTCACCCAGTTTTTATAAATTTTTTTCTTCATTCGCGTCTTTTACAACCACCGCCTTCTCCTTCTCTTCCTCCTTCTACTCTTTCCTTTCACCGGTTATATACGCGAGCGTTTTGTAAATGTTGTAGAGAGGATAAATAAATATAGCGCGAAAAAAGAGAGAGAGAGGAGGAAAGCGAACGGCTTCCGGTTTTTCCATTATTTCTCCTTTTTTTCGTTTTCGAATCCGTGAATTGGTCTAATTAGACTTTCTAGCTTGATACTAGGTATTTATTTTCCTTGCCGACGAACGCAAACGGAATAAATTTTGCGTCTTTTCTGATTTTTCCATTTTGGATTAATTAATTAATTGATGTGTAATTAATGTATTTTACAAGCCGCGCTATTACCTTTAATTTTCGAAGCGTTAGGCGTTACCTATATACGATTGACTCGTTGCGCTGCTTTACTTCACCGATTTTACATCGTTAACTTATAAACGCGTCAGCGATAAAGTTAATTAACTTTGTACACGGCGTTTTAAAGTTTACCACTTCCACCTCTTTGTTTTTTTCTCTCTCATTTTCTTTCTTTTTTTTCTTTATTTTATTTTAAAAGATGTTGAAAATTTCGATGAGACAAAAGTAATCGGTGTACGACGAAGTAAAATGCTCAGTAGGTTAGTGTGAAATTTTTTTTTTTTTTTTTTTTTTTTTTTTTTTTTTTTTTTTTTTTTTTTTTTTTTTTTTTTAATACGTAATAAGGGTTATAAATAAACGTGACTTTATTTAAAGACATTATCAATACATTCCGAGTGTATCATTAGGTACAATTAATAATGTATCCAAAATTTAATTAATCGTAGAATAATTTATTAAATAATTATTTATTTTTCAAATTATTCATTTTTAAATTAAACGAAATATTTTCGAAATTTCTCTTTTTGAGAGAAAGAGCCAATGAAAAGAGTATCTTTTTTTTTCCTCCTCCGCGAAAAAATCCGTTAAAAGTCGTACGTCTCTTTTTAATTTTGCGACTCACTCCCCGTAATGAGTCATGTTTCATTATTTTATATTTCTATTGAAAGGGAGCTTTTGCTTTAAAAAGAAAAGGAAAAAAATATATATAAAAATATCTCGACAATACGCTATTTTTAAATTTTTTTTTTCTTTCCAAATGGACAATAATTTGTATACTTTGTGAGATGTGAATAAAGTTTTGCTTCTCGAATGAATATATTTCGTGGAGCGCGAAATGTTAATATAATATCTTAACGTTGAAAATACGTGTTCGTTGCATTCAATAAAAATTTAAAGAACAAACGAAGAACATCGCGGAATGAGAAATATTAACGTAGAATTTAACTTTATTCTTTCCGCGATTTGAATTTTAAAGTAATTTGAAAATAAAGTTTAAAGCGTCTAACGAGTAAATCGAATTTATCATTAACGGTTGAGAGAATCACGACTCGTATCGGGCTTTCTTTAATTCAAGTTTACTTTGCAAAATGTTATTAAAAAACGATGAAACTAAGTTATTCAAGAGAAGCCCTTTTTAATTCTGTTAATTAAAGATTTTCCATCATACATCGATAATTCGCGCAAAAATTAGCATTTGAGAAAGTTTTCCAGTACAAATTTATTCATTGACATACGGAAATCAAAGAAAAAGAAAAAGAAAAAAAAAGAAAAATTTGCCTGTATTAAGACCACTAGCGGTTGCCACATTCAAAGCGCGCGTTTCTTCGTTTTTTCATCACTCGTTAAAATCCGAAAAATTTTACCGACAATATTACCGCAAATTTTCACCGACATATATCACAACGTGCGATATATTATTTTATTGAAGGATAAAAATTTTTATTCTCTCCCGATATCCATATCGATTTACCGTGATGTGTTCGCGTACATGGAACCTCGCTACCTCTTTAGTTGCTAAAAACTGAAAAAGAGAAGAAATAAAAAGAATAATGGTATAAAAAGAAAAAGGGAGAAGAAGCGAGCCGTTCGTTGCAGAAAAATTAATTTCCCATCCGTAAATCCCAGCTTCTCTCATTTTTCCTAGTACGAGTACGTCATATCATTACCAGCTCGTATAAAAAATGCAATCGCGCTCGCGTATGTGCTAACGTACCGAATAGAAACTAAAAAACGAAAAACGATGCAAAAAAAGTTGCAATCGATACTTGTACGTATAAAGCCTAAGTACACACACAGACACAGATGCACACGTACACACGGAGATGTCAATTCGTCGTCGGAATATCCTTCGTTAATCCGGTATACGCGCATACACTTTTACCATCCTTTAAGTGGTCCACCGGTCGAGCTTTCGGCTTTTAGGAAGCTTCTACCGGTGTAAATTAGTTACGGCTTCGTTCTATCTCTCTCTCTCTCTCTCTCTCTCTCTCTCTCTCTCTCTCTCTCTCTCTCTCTCTCTCTCTCTCTCTTTCTCTCTCTCTCTCTCTCTCCCTTCCTCCCTCTCTCCGTCGATTATATTAGAGGGAAAGGAACGCTCTAAAGCGGATTTTACCGACGGCCGTGGGTAATCTACCGGAAGTAGAATTTATATACATACCCACATACATCCATACCTGTACATATGCGTGCCACGAGTACGTAAGGCTCTTGGATATATATATATATATACATATACATATTTTCCGTTTAAATCGCCGTTCCGTCTTTTATTTACATTTTTATTTGTTGCAAACAAATTACGCGGATTCTTTAATTTTGGAGATAGTAACGGTGTAGTAACGAACGTAAGTAACGAAGAGAGCGTTCGATTTACGCGATACTGTTTAAATTGAAGTGCTTTTTCCTTTTTTTAATTGAATTGATTATTTGCCAAAACGAACGGATTTGTTTTTTTTTTATTACATTTTATTTTATTTTATTTCTTCGTTGAATTGAAATTGTTCACGTACGACTTTGTTGTTTATGTGCGTAAAAGGATTGAAATTTATAAAAAAGAAAAAAAAAGAAAAAAAAAAAAAAGAAAAAAAATATTGCATCAAAATTTGTATACGTTGCATTTTTTTCGTTACAGTATTATCGTTTATCATGCGATGTTTAATTAAATTTTGCTTATCGTCATTAAATCGTTGATTGTCTTCGTTGCTGATGAATATGTGTATAAACATCGTGACATTATCCGATGATATTGAAAATGATAGGGACGTATAGTGCGTCTTTTTATTTTTCATTCTAGGTAATTTAATTCAAATTATAATATTATACTTGCCGGTCATGTTAAAATTCAGCATATTGTGTTACAAAACTGAAAATTATTTTCCACTCTACGGCAATGGGACGATGTTAAGTCGTCAAAACTCATAAATCATAATTATGTTAATTTTTGAATGGTTATTTACGAAATATTACACATGTATGGTCTAGAAATATGATAATTTACTTTGTGTAGTTTCTAATTAAATTACCCTATTATACCAAAAATATAATTTATTATTATTTTGCATTAAACTATTGTGAATTTATTACCGCTTATTAAATCAAACATATATATATATATATGTACCTACATAAATGGTAGATACAACAAGTACGCATTTTTTAATATTATTTAGTTAATGGGAAACCTATTAAGAATAAACCGCACATTGGTCTAAATCCTGTGGTAATGAAAATTAATCATATGATATAATCAATGATTCAATTACGTTTTAAGTGCTCACAGGTCATTGTAATATTATAAAAATCGTTAATGTTCGGTAATGCTTTGAGATAAATAAACGTTAATTGATAAACTATCTGTAAAATTAATGAGAATAGACTGTCGATTATAAATTTTGAAAAATTAATGTATACATATATGTGTATATTCTCACAATATTATATTATTATTTACCATTGGTTTTTTTTTTTGTTATGTTATAATAATCATATTACTATTTTTAAGATGAAATTCAATATAATAAATGTAAACATTTATTGCAAAAGTTTATTATTAATTATGTACATACTATAAATTTTATTTTTTTAATTTCTTTGAATTTAAGTTGCATTTATTTACTTATGAAATTTTGGCACTTGTTTTAACGCTGTTCATTTTATTCAAAAATTTCGTGAATCATTTACTGCAGTATTATAATACTCTTTGTTTCTCGGGTCATAAATTAACTTTACAAATATTCTGTGAAAGAAAAATTATAAAAACTAATTTTATGTTAAATATATGTATAAGAAATTTTAACAAATTTATTTATCAAGATTAAAAATCAAAATAAAAGATATTTATAATTAAGTTTTAAATTATTAAAATCGTAGTAAAAAGAAGATTGTTAATTAATTTATCAAACTAAAATTTAATTTAAAACATAATCTTTACATAATCGTTGTTTACGGATAATTTTAGTTTAAAAATTTGTCAAAGTTTATTTCTTTAATGTTTTTACGTTAATTTCCTTTGACAGAAATATGAAAAATCTGAATATTTTAATGAATTAACATTAAAAACTTTGTAGCTTCAATATCGTTCACAATAGATTTATTATTTATACAAATACCGATTGAAAATTTTTTAATAATTTGATCGCGTTGTGAAAAGTTATTCGGCTTATTTCGCATTCGGTTTACTAGAATTTTGTTTTCTATGGATCAATTTTAAAATACTTCTTTTTTTTTTTTCTTTCTTTCTTTTTTCAATTTATACGCATTTTCAAACCAATTTCGTGAATGCTATTGTTCGTATAAAGCAAATTTGTGAATAATTTAAAACAAAGTTTAAATTTTACCAATGACAGAATTTAAAAATATACACGATAAAGTTTCTCATTTTTAATGTACGTTTCACAGCAATAAAATAATAAAACATTTATTTGAAATATAAAAGAGAATATTATAATAAAATATGTGAGGATTTTCGATAATATCATAAAAAAATATTTCATTATTCAAACTCATCGCAGGCACTGCTAATTTATTTAACGAAAGCGGTTAAAAAATTAGCGAACGAGCATAAATTTATAACTATATTGACCATTTATTTTATTAGTAACAAGTTTTTTTTTTCGTCTAGTAAATTCTCTTTACAAAAAAAAAAAAAGACATAAAATTAAATTAAATCTTAAAGAAAACTTACTTTGAATTTACGAAAAAAAAAAAAAAGTCGCTTCATTATTAACGATTCAATTACCTCAGGTCGAAAGATATAACCACGGCATAGTTTTCATTATTTTCAGTTACTGAGAGATCTTATATTGCAATGAAATTAAAAAGGGACCGCTGGCCACACGGGGGACATTATTTATTACTTTTCATACGAAGTGTAATTCGCTTTTAATATGCGCGTCATGAAAGCTTTCGCTTTGGAAAAGTTTATGTATAGTATATATGCGCTTCGAATAATCGTTTCAATGTCTTATATTATCTAAAGCGTGGAAAAAAAAAAATTTCTATTGTCGTTGTAAATTATTAGACTATTAAAAAAATATTTATGAAATTAATCGTGACTAGTATTACTAAATTGTTTTGAATAATCTTTAATATAATGAAATCTTACAATCTAATTACTTAATAATTCACAAACCAATAAAATAAAAAATGATACAATAATAATTCAAAGTATATATTTTCGATGATAAAATTTATAAGATATTTTAGAAAAAATTGATATTTTAAAATGATTGGATTTTTATCTTATAAAATATCAATTTTTAATTATTTTTTTCGAATTCGAACAGTAAAAGTAACATAAATTTGACAAATAAAATAAATTTTATTTATCATTAACTATAAGGGAAGTAATTTGATTATCAAATATATTTTCCAATTCATGTTCAATTAATTTAAAACGATCGTAACTTTTACATCGATGATTTTTTATTTTTTTATGATTACCCATGCATTAATAATTATTATTTCATGTATTTTTTATATTAGTAAATAATTTAAAAATATCTTTTTTCCTTCATTCATTCCTCTATATATTTAAAATACAGCTTATTCAATTTTTGGTTGGCATAAAAAAATGTATAACAAAAATAATATTTTTTACTAAAACTTCGTTTTAGTTTATATATTCATGAAGAATAGATAAGCTGTCGAGAATTTCTTTTCAGAAAAGATAGAAAAGAAATTCTTGTGAGTTTGCATTCAACAGGATAATTTCCGCGATCGTTTCTCGACGATCAAATACATTTTCTGAATGGCAGTTTCCATCGAACAATACAATTCTATTACTTATGCAAATAGACGATTTCGAATTTAATATTAAAAATCGATTCGTTAAATTTACAATCTTAAGCAGTAATATATAAAATTTTGAAAATAGAAAATCAACAATTTTTGTAAACGAAGAATTAACCCTTGAAAATTTATCACGTACACGTTATTTAATTTTTATCACAGAAAAAGTTTAGCCGTTTCGTTTATCAAACATTCATCACTTATCGACGAAAATCATAAAAAATTTTGATCGAACAATGTTTCTGCTACACCCCGGCGAAACTACTCAAACTTAAAAACCGTTCGATCTCGCGCAAGGCAAATAAAAAAAGAAATCCTCGTCCTTCAACATCACGAGTCTCAAAAGCACCGAATCGTTCAAACTCTCTCAAATACATATCGCACCGAAAAAAAAAAAAAAAAAAAAATATCGAAAACAATATACGACCTATAGAGCCAAAAAAAAAAAAAAAAAAAAAAAAAAAATTAAAAAATAAAGAAGAAGAAGAATAAAAAGAAAGAAAAAAGCTAACAGTAGGGTGCGCACGCATACACACACACACACAGAATCACACGCATTATTGTCGGTACTCACATAGCAGTAGTAGTAGCGGTAGCAGCAACAGCAACAGCAACGGCTCTCCGTCTCTCGTAAAGTGCTCTTTCGCTCGCTCGTTCTCTCTTTATCCTAAGCGCTGCTTCTCGTACGTCAGAGTGTCCGCGCGTGTACGTGTGCGTGTATGTGTGTGTATGTATATGTGTAACTACGTTCACGAGAGAAAGAGTAAGAGAGAGTGAGAAAAAGAGAGAGAGAGAGAGAGAGAAATGGACAAAAAAGAAAAGAAAAGGTAGTCTGGCCGTTGGTAGTTGTTGCAGCTGGTTGCAGATCCGGTTCCCTTTTTTAAAGTTTTCAACGTGTAGTTTTGCTCATTCCTCTTTCTCTTCTTCATTCTCTTTTCAATTCTTATGTGTGTATATATGACTGTCGGATGCTCTCAACGGGTCGATTTCCTCTTTCTTTCGCACACTTCTCTCTTCTTTCTCCCTCGTCTCGCGTTATTTTCCTCATCTCGCTCTTTCTTCAACGTCAAACATGTGGGATATAAGCCGCGTCGATCGCGATCGAATCTCTTCTTTTTTTTTTTTTTTCTTTTCCTTCTTTATACAATTCGTGCAAAACGCGCGTACGTGAATATGCATACATAAATATATACATCTTTCTAATATTTAATTTTCCTCTCATGTACGTGTATGTGTAAAAGAAAATTAAAAAAAAAAAAGAATGTTGTACATTAGCGTTAGCAGGAGGAGCAGCGGCAGCAGTTGCGACAGCTTCTCCGACAACGACGTCGTGCACGATACGCTTCTCTCGGTCGAACTGGAAATTCCCCCCTCGCGCCGGCCTCATATAGCCTCCCCCACCCCTACCTAACGCTGCCTCGCTTCCCCTTATTCATCCCCACTCGTTCACCCCATTCTTCCTCTCTCTCACCTATTCCTCTGGCTTTCTCTCTCTCTCTCTCTCTCTCTCGCTCTCTTGCTCTCTTACTCGATTGCTCTTTCTCTCCCTTTCCCGCGCATTGTCTTGCTCCCTCTTTTTCCTCCCTCTCTCTCTCTCTCTCTCTCTCTCTCCCTCTGGCATTGCTCGTCCTTCCTTCCTCTCTCTTTCTCTCTCTCTGTCTCTTTAGCAACCCCTGAAATGCGCGAGGCGCGCGCCAGGATCTAACGGGAAACTCAGAGAGGGGTAAAAGCCGGGGACACGCGTATACATAGGTGTGTGCGTATACACGTAGATTCGTATGCGCGCACGCGCTCGTGTGTATGCATGGATGCTGATGTGCCGGTGCGGCCGATCAACACCTTGGCCGTGTCGCGGTCTCTCTCTCTCTCTCTCTCTCGCTCTCTCCCTCTCTGTATATATAATACGATTTATACCCGCGGACGCGAAGAAGACATAGAGTCACCACGGCGACAAAAGGAGAGTTGAGAGAAAAGATGTATGTATGGTGAAGTATGAGGTATAAAGAAGAGAAAGGATAGAGAGAGAGAGAGAGAAAAGGGGAGAGAGAACGAGAGAAAGGGCGATGAGAAGTTTGAGAAAGGTTAGTAGCATGTGATATTTGATCGATTCTCGAAGAGAGAGAGAGAGAGAGAGAGAGAGAGAGAGAGAGAGAGAGAGAGAGAGAGAGAGAGAGAGAGAGAGGGAGAGAGAGAAAGAGAGAGAGGCTATTGCGGTTGTGCAAACTAGCATATGTCAAATTTGTATATGGTTTGACGTGAGCAATGCACAAATACCTCAAATCAATCTCTAATTTAGCTCCTGCTGGATGATCAGTCATGAGAGAATGGATGATTTTCTTTTGTTTTTTAATACCTAACGTTTTCTCTTTTTCGTGTATTATTTTACTTTACAAAAAAGTATATAACGAATAATTAAATTTATGTATGACTAATAAGTATATGTTAGTACTATGAAACTATAACATATCTTACTTTTTCCCAATTATTTTTTTTATTTTATAAGATAAATGTCATTCTTTTTCAATAAAATATTTGAACGAATGGATTACGATACGATATAATTAATTTGCACGAGTAAACATGTTAAAAAATAAATATCAAAAATTTATAAAAATCTTTTATAAAATACTAGGATTACTATAAAAAATATGTGCCTACATTGTTGTACACAATCGGTATCACGATTGTTTTTCAAAAGTTGCACTGTTTTGGCATCTAATATCGGTTATCAATTTCAAAGAAAAAAAAAAAAAAAATTTGAATCATCCTAAAAAATGAAAATCATAAATTTGTAGTAGAGATTCATTAATCATCTTTTCCCTTCTTTGATTTTGAATTTGAGCGACGTCAATAACTTTCTTTGTTATTTTCAATTATGGAAATTGTACACTCACGATCTATTTATTTCTGCGATATCTATATGTGCAAAGAAACATATAAATAATATTATTATGAAATTATTATTATTATTGAAAAAATTTTCATTTTAAAAATATTTTTATGATTAGCTTACTTGAAATTTCTTGACTGCGAAAATAAATCAAACATTGGAATAGGAGTACATATTTGGATGGAAAAAATTTTCGTTTAAATATTTCGACAAAAGATAACACAGATAAATATAAATTTTTTAGATAAACGTTATATCAATGCGTTTAAAGAAACGTCAATGATATTATAATTTTAAATCTCAAAGTATCTCTTCGGAGTTAAGAAGGTTAAAAACTGTCTTACCTTTTTCTTAGCTTTTTATTCACGGTGGGATATTTTTTATGCGCCTCAGAAAAGTTAAAATTATTCATAGTCTAAATAATTGAAAGGAACGTTTTTCTCGCTATTTTTTTTTTTTTTTTTTTTTTTTTTCTCAAATTAGAAAAAAATAAATGTTGGATTTTTTTTCTTTTAAAATCGTCTTTCACAAAGAGTTAAATTTAGATAATAACGTTGCGTCGTTAAAATTATTTTTTTTTACAAAGGTAATTATTCACAAGTAGCTTAATATTCGTTTTCTAGAATAATGATAAATAGTAAATGTAGTTACATAATGGTATTGAAATATACAACAGATTAATTTTGAAAATTTAAGACAAAACGTGTAATTTCGTTTTAACTTATTAAAAAGAAAAAAAAGGAAAAAAAATTTTTCTTCAACATATTCAACACACATTACGAATACCAATTATCGCCCATCTCTGCGGTTTTTTAATGGCTCCAACCAAACAATTAGCATACACCCCACATCGGAACTCCACCAACGAACCGATCATAAATTTTCCTCGTGCGCTCGGCTTTTGCAACACTCATTTACTTAAGCGAAAGCAACTACAGTTGTAGAAAAAAAAAAAAGAAAAGAAAAGAAAAAAAACGTTCGATCGATCAACGGTCGCGATCGGAATAAAAGTTTACCAGATGACGCGACGGGAGTTGAAGAGAATGTGTCGATCCTCTCGGTCGTAACTTTGTACGAGTAGAGAGGAAAGACCTTATCTTCGTTGCCTTCCTCTGTCATGACGCGCGGCCGCGCTTCAGCCAAGTGACTTCGAGAGTCCGATGTCCACTTTGCGCTTTAACGAGTCTGCGATCGAAAGAGTGAGAGAGAGAGAGAGAGGATGCGATAGATAAGGTGGAAGTGGAGCTGCACCAGTACTCGCTGATGGACGTATTAATAATTTTTTTGATGTTTATTGGTTTTCGACGTTGTTGGCTTTATTATTTTGATCGGTGCATTTTGAGGAAATTTCAAATCGTCAACTTGCATTCGTATTCAAATTACAGTTTAATTCTTTTCTTTTTTTTTTTTTTATTTTGATCGAGATCAATTAAAATTTCTTAAGATAATTTTTCGAATTCTAAGTTAATCAAAGTTGAAACACTTTTGACTGCAATTAGAGATAGTTAACGTTTTCTGCTTATGTAAGAAAAAATATTTTTTTTTTTTCAAAGGTATCTTATTATTCAAAGTAACTAATACACGTTGGCCCGAGGAGAAAGAAAGAAAAAAGTAACCGCGTAATCTCAGTTTATAGTTCTGTTAGTGACACTAATTTGAGAATAAGATCAAAGTTGGCACCAAAATTTGGCATTGGTTTTTCCTCCATTTGAGATGTACTAATTTTTCGGGATGTGCTTTCCTAAAATGATTGTATATAGGTAGTAGTTAAATAGTCCATTTGATTCGCGATGAAGAGCGAGTCTATTATATATATATTTTTTTTTTTTTTTTATTATATTTTACAAATGACATGGGCACATGGTAAATTTAATTTAAAAAATTTTCGTCGTGAATTATCGTTGTTATTTTTAAAATATTTGGCATTCGCAGATTAATTTAATAATACAAAATTTAATTTTTTTAACGTACTATCGTTGTAAATAACATATTCGCAATAATAACAATTTTTTATTGTACAAGAAAAAAAATGAATAAATAAATAAAATCGTACTTCGTTGCAGTGCCACTAGATAATATAAAGTTTAAAATAGAGCACACGTAGGTAATTTTATACCGCGGTGGGAATAAAAGGTTTCGAGTTTTGACGTTGAGCATCAAAGCACTTTTTTTTTTTTGGAATAATTTTATTTTTAAAAGTAATACAAATAATTGTTTCTACCGTTTTACGATAAATTTTTTAATTGTCGAAAGAAAAATTATATTCTTTGGAAAATGCCGAAATGAACGTTTGATTAAAAATAAATTAGAAAGTTAAATTTTGTAAAGCTATATTTATAATTTTATCAGTTATTTATAATTTTATAAATGAAAAAAAAAAAAAAAAAAAAAAAAATAGAAAGTCATAAGGCAACGTAAATATAGACATTTCAATCGATGAAACAAGTGTTTTCTCTTCAAAAGCTCGTCAAGGGTTAAAAATTATAGATCTCAGTTTCGCCTCTGATTGCAATATCTCAATTTACGTCTTCGCGAGGTGAAAAGAGCCAACTATTAAACGAAAACAATGTCGGGATGAAGAGGAAAATAAGAGGGAAGGAACCGAAGGCGTAAAGGCGAGGAGGAGAAGGAGAGAAGAGAAGGGAATGGATGAAGGAACGAAGAGAGGAGAGAGAATCGAAGAGAAAGAAAGGGGGCTAGTATTATAGAAACGGAAATACAGCGATACTGAATGAAGAAGAATGAGTCAGGAGAGAACGAGCGAGAGTGCGAAGGAGAAATTGCGAAGAGGGGAAGATATATATATGTATATACCGACTTGAAATAGATGCAAACAAGTTTGCCCGCGCAAAGTTTTTTTCTTAACGTTTTTCATTCGCGTTGTTTCCTTTTTTTTTTCTTTCTTTTATTTTACGGATGGGTTGTATATTATTTTTTGGGTTTATGAAATTATATCGAATGTTTTATGTATTTTAATAGAATAACATTTTTAAACATTTAAAAGAAGAATGACAACGAGAAAATTATTATTTTTTTGTTTATTTTGATTAATAATATTTATCAGATTTTCTAAAAGTAAAAAATGTTATCTCTATTTGATAAAAAAGATAATTAATTTTTACATGACGTAGCTGAAAAATTACAAAATTATTATCGTGTATAAACGTGATTTAAAATTGAAATTAATTCGATTTTGTTGAAGAGCAAGGTATAAATCGAAAAAGGATATTAAACATTAACTATCGTATTTATTTTTTTATATCGAGTTTGAATGTAACATAAAATACAAAATTTTTATCCGTATTTAAATTAAAATTTCATTAAATTGATAAATCAATGTAACAATAATAGCTAAGATCATCCAAAATATTTCATTGAAATTTATATTTAAGCCGAGTGTGGAATATTAACGATTTCCTTAGTTATTTCGACAACTATGACAACTATGTTTCAATATCATTAATCAATGCAATAATGCTATCCAAATAATTATTTTATATAACATGCGAGCAATGATTTTTAACGATTAAACAAAATTATGAAATTCAACGTGCATTCCATCGCTCTTTGTATATGTAGGTCAAACTGTCGCATATATTACGCGAGGTTGAAGATTAATTTTTTTTTTTTCTTTTTTTTTTTTCTTTTTACACGTTAAGACTTTATCGTGTAAAATTCTATATCATAGTGAGATAATATCATTAAAATTAAAAATTAAAAAAAAGAAAAAGAAAGCTCGATTTCATCAATTACATGTGTAATTAAAGCATCGCTCTCAACGCGTAAGGTTTTCTTTTTCATTTTTTTGTTTGTTTGTTTTTGTTTTTTTTTTTTTTTTTTTTTTCATGCGCGCGATGATAAACTAGGCCGTCACGCTAATTATCATCGTCGCGCGAATTTCTTCAACGAAAAACCGAGCTGTCGCGTCGCGCGGATCGAACCCCTGAGGAAAAACGAGAATAGGTCAGTCAGGGTTAAGTATAGGAACGACCCGTAAAAAGAAGACGAGTAATCGAAGCCAAAAGAGAGAAGGAGAAGAGCGGCAACGAGGGAGGAAAAAAATAAAACAAATGCACCATCGCGGTACGTATGTGCGTACACACACTTAAAAGACAAAACGGTTAAAGAGATAAAGTTTGCGCTCGCACACGGCGAACGAGGAAGAAGAAAAGCGCTCGTCGTACACTCGGAGGAGATGCACGCACGGGTGTTACAGTCTCTCTCCTTCGGGCTGCCTCGGACGATTTTCACCCCTTCGCCTCGACTCTCTCTCTCTCTCTCTCTCTCTCTCTACTCTTCTACTCAGGCATCAGAGCATATCGAAGGGAAGGGGAATGATGCGCGGGGCACACAGGTCGTCATGGCGACCAGACGGAGCGAGCGAGAGCGAGAGCGAGAAGGAGCGAGGCCGTGAAAGGCCGACGGTGGCATTGATCGCATAGCAGTCGCGTAGCGCACGCCGCCGAACTATACCTTCCCTCTCTCTCTCTCTTCCTCCCTCCCTCCCTCTATATCACTCTCTCTCTCTCTTGGGCGCGAGTGTGTGGACCGATGAATGTGAAAGCTGGGCGCATCGGAAGCCCCCGTGCACACGGCATGTAAAACCAGCGTGTCCTCTTTATCTCCTGGCTCCCTTTCTCTCTCTCTCTCTCTCTTTTCTCTTTCTCGCTCGCTCGGTTTTCTTTGCTTTGCCGGCCTTTTTTTACTCTTGTTTTTTTCTTTTTTTTTTTTTTTTTTTTTTTTTTAAGGGACAGGTAGGAGGGAGGGAGGAGGACGAAATTTTCGGTGAATAATTCAATTTCGTTACTGGATGAGGGTTTAATATATGTATATATGTATGCGTGTCCGCGTTTCTTTCCCTCTCCCTTTTTTTTTTTCATCGGAGCCGATGAACAAGAAATGAACATTTTTTTCGATTGAATTTTGGAACGATTTGTTTTATTTTACTTATGAGACGGTTAATTTTTTTTTCATTTTTTATTATTTTTTTTTTTTTTCCTCTTCTAAGAGCTACGCTCGACAAAAGAGTATAGAATTAGCGAGTCGCGAGAAAAGTTTTAAAGATTAGAATTTCATTTTAATCGAGTGTTGCTTTTGATTTGTTGCGCGCGTGAAATATGGATTCATGAGGGCTGGATTTCACTCCAATTAAAATGCTCGTTGTTAATGAATTAAATAAGCGTTAACTGGATTATGGATTATATGAAATTTAATATGTATTGAGCTATTTATGCGTAAATGTTCATCGATAAAGTCGTTTGTGAAAAATTAGTTTTTGAAATATTGTTTTATATACGCGTTACATAAATAACTTACATTTGTATAATTAACACATTGTTCAATAAGTCCCGAGACTAACCCAGAGATGGTGCTAGTAGTACCAAACTGGCCACGTTTCCATAGAGTGCGAACCTTTACATGAAACGTGTAAAAATTTCACGTCGATCGGATCACAGACAGCAGAGTTATCGAGGTTAGAGTAAAGTCACTTTGTAATTTGTTTGAAAAATGGAAAAAAGCGAGTTTCGCGTGTTGATAAAACATTGTTTTTTATAATGGGTAAAAACAGCGTAGAAGCCCAGCAATGGCTTGAAAAACATTACCCGGACTCCTCTTCATCCAAACCAACGATTTGTCGTTGGTATGCTGAGTTTAAACGTGGTCGTCGTACGGACACAAACGATGCGGAACGTTCGGGTAGGCCATTGGAAGCCGTTACACAGGAAAATGTGAGTGAAGTGTTAAAAATTGTAATGAAAAATCGCAAAGTGAAGGTCCGTGAGATTGCAGAAATGACACAGATATCATCTGGATCATCTGGAAGCGTATTTACAATCCTTCATGAAAAATTGAGCATGAAAAAGGTTTTTTCCAAGTGGGTGCCGCGATTCAGAGAGCTGTTTATCGCTATTTACTCGCAATAAAAAGGATTTCCTGCGTCGATACGTGACCATGGATGAAACATGGATACATAATTTCACTCCGGAGTCGAATCGGCAATCATCTGAGTGGCGCATGGCTGGCGAAAGCCGCCCAAAGCGTCCAAAAACGCAGCAGTCTGCTGGCAAAGTCATGGTGTCTGTTTTATGGGATACACATGGCGTGATTTTCATTGACTACCTGGAAAAAGGTAAATCGATCAACAGTGATTATTATATTGACTTGTTGGTACGTTTGAAGGAGGAGATCGCAGCAAAACGACCGCACATGAAGAAGAAAAAAATCCTTTTTCACCAAGACAATGCACCATGCCACAAGTCCATGAAAACAATGGCAAAATTGAACGAATTGGGCTTTGATTTGCTTCCCCACCCCCCCGTACTCGCCAGATTTAGCCCCCAGCGACTACTGGCTCTTTGCTGATCTCAAAAAAATGCTCCAGGGAAAAAAATTTGGCTCGAATGAGGAGGTCATTGCCGAAACTGAAGCCTATTTTGAAGCAAAGGATAAATCCTTCTATAAACATGGTATAAAAATGTTGGAAAGGCGTTGGAAAAATTGTATCACTCTAAAAGGAGATTATATTGATGAATAAAAATGATTTTTGAAATAAAATGTTGTTTTCGTTGTTATTCTCGGGACTTATTGAACGATGTGTTAAATAACAATATATTTTCATGTTTTGGCTGCTTGTTGATAATCCTACGCATTGTTTCATTTTTGTTTGTTAGTATCTTATCTCAATGTATTAGAATTACAACGTTGAAAAAAAAAATTGATTGACTCATCATAAATTTGACGTTAAATATGTACATTTACTAAACATCATATATCAATGAATTACTCGAATTACAATACTCTAAATCAATATCAATATTGTAATGCATAAATAGTTAACCAAAATATTATCACACATATGGTAAAATTTACATCAAACTCTCGTAACTCGAACGTGCGCTCACACATTATAAATTATCAAATCGTTTTAATCATCTATGTATAATTACCTGTATTCGGCTTCTCTTCTCATCTTTTGGTATACGAAATTCCTAGCTTTAGTCGCGCAATCTACTCGCGGGTAAATATTAATTTCTGTAATGAAACTGTTTGCTCTTGCTTCGCGAGTTGAGGGAAAGGGAAATAAAGCGAGAGAATGGCGAGTTTGAATCTCGATTTATCAAATTTATCTCCGGCGATTAAACTGTTGCTTATTTCCGTGCGCCAAAAGAAACTGTTCGATATATAAGTAAACTATCCGCGTTTCGCTCCCGTCTCCTACTACGATATGTTTATTTATTCGTGAAAGTAAGGCATGAATTATATCAAATCGTCGTTCAATGGTTGTAAGGGATGATAAAAATTTATCGAGTTTATTTAACAATTTCGCGATTTTTCGGTACAATGTTTAAGTTGAAAAATATGTGTATGTTCCGCGTTATTTTATCAAACTTGGAATGATTTTTCACGATGATGGTAATTTTCTTAAAAATTTTTTCCATCGCGAAGATATAATTTATTCTTTTTTGAACTTTTTTCTCTTCGCTCATGATTCAATTTCATTGAGAATGAGATAAGGCTAGTTGAAAACTGACGTTAATCTTTGTGATTGATTGCTTTATTGATTTTTTTTTTTTTTTTTTTTGTTTTTTGATCGATCTTTAAGTAGAAACGATGAAACCAAGCGAATTAAAATAACGACTTTAAGATAAATTTTATATTGGGATATTAATACATCGTTACGTGTAAAGTTAAAATTTCATCACAGCGTTAATTTAGCTCCTTTTATAATTTAAAAGTTGCCAAGAGCAATAAATGAAACTTTTATTTTTTATCATTTCTATTTCTTCGTCTTTGCTTTATTCAATTAACCTTTCCTCCTTCCCCGAAGTAAAAGTAACACTTAATAATGTTAAGTAAGCAATACCTCTTGGTATTCCATTCCGTTCATTACTTCCATTTTGTAAGTAATACAGATGTAAAGATAAAATAAGAATGTGCATGTTATTATGTTTTATTGCGCTCTTAATTAGAGAAGTTTCAGTTTCTTCGATAAGTTTAAATTATACGATTTCATAAGTAACACTGAATTCAAAGTGAAATAACGGCATTTCTCTTAGTTAATACGCAACAATTTTAAACTTGACTCGGTGATAGCTTTTTTCTTTCTTTCTTTCTTTCATTCTTTTTTTTTTTTTTTTTTTTTTTTTTAAGGATTCATTTGATTGAACTTATAGCTTCTTTATAGCTTCTTTTTATACAATTTATTATCGGCTAATAGTATCTTGAAAATTCTTTACTCTTGCGCAAACAAAAATTACTTATATATTTATCATTATTTTAAAATAATCGACTCGTTGTTTTATAAGCTTCGATAACTTACATTTATCGGTGTCAAGAGAATATGTGACGTTTTATTTTTTAATGCTTTCGGCGTTTTTCAAGCATAAACTCAAATTAAAAGTATAATCATATAATTTGATATTGAAAAATTTTCAATAATTATGGGATCCCTCGAAGAAACAAAAATTATTTCTTCAAAAATATGTAACACCCTTCATAACGCAAAATCGTAAGCAATCGCAAAAATTTTTCCAGCTCCGAAACAAGTACATACGAGCACTCGCGGGTCCACGCGCCAAAATAAAAAAAAAAAAAAAAACAGAGAGCAAAACAATCCGTGCGAGTACAAAGTACCCGCAAAAATCTTATGCAGAGCCAAAACCCACGCGCTTGTTAACGCGGGTGATTTCCCGGAATGCGGTATACAATGCCACCCGTGTGTGGGTGTCTCTGCATATACGTACGTTTATACAATTTTACTAAGCTGGGGAGCTGGAGAGAGAGAGAGAGAGAGAGAGAGAGAGAGAGAGAGAGAGAGAGAGAGAGAGAGAAACGCTTCAAAGGATCCTTCATTAAGCATATAGAATATCTCGGACGCGTGCGGTTTCCAAATGCTAACGCGCGCTTGCGCCGCTTGTTTCCAGTATTAATTTTTTTTTTTTTTTTATCAAGTTCTTAATGATATAGGTTGTAATTATTTTGAGAGGACTATACTACAAATGGCGCTGGATGGATTTTTATTTTGTATATGATTCCTTTTACTTTATTTATTTATTTTTTTCATTTTGGATTAATTGAGGTTTATAATGTTTATTTTATTTACTTGTGTAAATGAGTGAAAAGATATTCTTACTTAAATTTTTATACATTCGATTTTCATAAAATATTGAAAAATGATGTAAAATAATGTCATTAAATTATAATAAACAATTGATAGATTATACATGTCTATTGTCAAAAATTTTGCTTTTTTAAACATAATTTATATTTTTATTTTACATAAGTGTACATTTTTCGTTTAGAATTAAATTTTAAAAATAGTTTGTTGAATCATTAGAAAACTGTCCAAAAAATATAATCAGTTGGTGAATATGAGTGAAAAAAAAAAAAAAAAAAATTATCATTCGAATGTATCTAATACTTGTTTACTTAAAATTTCATACCGACTGTGTATAGTGTCAGCGAAAATAAGATAAACAAATTTTTAAAGTGGAACAGTATACGTACAATAATTTTAATAAAAGATTTGTTTATAATCTAAAAAAATGTGGCTCGAAAATATAATTTGCTGCCTATGAAAAAACAGTTGAAATTTATAAACGAAATGTTAAATTGTGGAACATAAAAATAATTTGTAAGCTTGAAAAATTTAATGTTTATTGGATAATGATGTACTATAAAGAAAAAAAAAAGGAAAAATATGATCGTCTATTGATTAATTTTTTTTTTTTTTTTTTTTTTTTTTTTTTTCAAGAAAACTTAGTTACTTTTATAAATATATACAAAAGTATTACATGAATTCTTAATTTAAAGAATTTTTGAATAAATCTCAAATTGAAAATTTTATTAGAATTTGTAAAATAGATAAATAAATAAATGATTACCATTGAGCATATTGATTTAGGTAATAATTCAGTATTCATAAATGCAGCAAATGAAACGAGAATCAACAAATATCGAATATGAGTACACTTACGCATGCAGTAATTAATAAATAACAAAATAATAATTTATTAAAAAAAAAAAAAGTAGCAAATACGATTGGAAATAGAATCACCTTTAACATTTTCCATATTATAAATTCGCCACACCAAACTCACAGAAAAAGGTAAAATTCAAAAAAAAAAAAAAAAAAAAGGAAAAAAGAAAACCCCATAATGTCGCGAGGATGGAAAAGCAATGGAAAAGTCATTGCGCTTGGATCGAGCGCGCCCTTACCGACCGACGCGCACCTTACCGACCCTTGATGAATGAGATTTACACCTGAATTTTACTCTTTGATTGAGCGAGACGTGTTGCGCAAATCGTAGGATGTTATCTGCGTATTCGTGTTTATATATTGCCACGGCGTGGATTTGATGTCGTATCGTTGTGGTCTGATACGCAAATTGATCGGATTAAATTAGTCAATCGGATTAGTAGGTGGATATATTTTTCAAGGATGATTTATTGTTTTATAAGCGCCGTACCGATGCTGCTACTGTTTTATGAAAGAAATTTTAATAAAACGTTGTTCAAAGTTATAGTTATTGCATTTTGTAACAATTATTTTCAACGTTGAAAATTTAAAAAAAATTTTTGTTACATTTATCTAAAGAAAATGTATCGAATATAAAACAGTTTAATTTCACTTATTTTTAAATCTTCGACATAAATGCATCGTTTTATTTGTTTATACTTAAAAAGTTGACGATACGCGCTTAAACTTCATATAAATATCATAAAGCCCAAGATTGACTTTTATTAACTCGAAATTATAGGCATAAAATGGGTGTAATGATTTATGCAAAAATCCAAGCAAATTTTTACAGTTTTTCTTTATCAAATTGTTTTTTGCGTTACACGTATCTATTAATTGCACTAATAAACATCCATTCTTTCTTGTTCTTCTTTATTTTTAATTAACATCTATTAATATTTTTGTTGTTAAATATAAGATATTTTTTTTTTTTTTGTTTTTTTTGTTTTTTTTTTTGCTAATAAAAATTATGCATAAAGTCTTTTAATATCAAAAGTTTGCAGTTTAACGTTGATTGAATATTCCGATCCATCTTTTTTCTAATTAAAAAATTCCAACCTGTGCTCTGATTTCCGTTCATTCTTCATCGTTTCCACGTTGTTATAAATACTTTTATCGGGCACGACTTTTTTTTTCGTTGATTATTCGATACAAAAATTATATCATGCTCTTTTTTTATTTATATTTATTTTTACTTCTTTTTTTTAAATGTTGCATAACAAATAATAAAAAGAATTTCAAACGACATCAACGTTTATTTAAACTTAATATTTTTATAGCGTTAAATTGAATATTTTTTAATTAAAAGATTTATCAGCCAATAAATATATAAATTGATTAAAAAAAAAAAAATAAATAAATAATACGGTCGGTTAAAATTTAATTTGAAAATGACTTTTAACGTCACGTAAGCATTGGCCCATTTTCGAAATTACCAGTCTAATGATATTTACAAAAGGGCCATTTTCATTTCCAGCAAGTTTTCCAGTATTGCAAAATGGAAAAAAAAAAAAAAAAAAAAAATAATGAATAAAATAAATATTCTGTGAAGAGCTTCGCGTTTACATTTTTCAATGTGTATATTTCTTGAATTTTATATCTACTTTTAAAATTTTTAAATTTCGTTTCCATAAATGAAAATTAGCTTTTTTAATTTTGTTTATTTGTTCAAGGTGTTATTAAAAATAAACCATTATTTATTTACGTTATAATAACTTGGCTTCTTATTTGCTTAAAACGTGAATATATTTATGTTTCGACATTTCATGTTTTGATTACAAAATTAACGCAAACACGAGAATAACGAGAGTATTACGATTTATAAATTATTATATAAATATGCAAAATCAAACCCACAGAATAAATAAATATTTAAAGTATGCCTAATTATCTTTTTTAACATGCGTCATTTTACAGAAGAAAAATTCAATAAGCAATCGCGAAAAAAATAAAAAAATTCAATAAGCAATCGCGAAAAAAATAAAAAAATTCTCGGAAAAGTTTATATTTTTTGAATAAATTTACAAAAATTATTTTACCATTTTTAAACGCTAGTCACGGCGCTAAAAAATTTTAATCTTTCGCGCAGAAAAAAAAAGAAGCAATAACCAAAGAGAGAAAAATTGCGGGATACGATGAGAACGTTTCCCTTCGGTAGGTAATATTAACGGTATATTACAGGTAAGTAGATGCATACCGAGTTCACTAGACGCGTTTAGTCCACGCTTAACGTGAATTCATTTTAACGAAATCGAATTTTTTTTATTTTGCTCGTATTTACAGGAACAGCGTTAGTTTATTAAGGAAGGCATTATTAATTTCGTATGAGAAACTTTTTCTCATCGTGTTTTTTTTTTTTTTTTTTTTTTTTTTTTAATAGCGCGAATGCTTTGTGGTTGTAAGCGGATATTTTTATTTAAGTTTATTATCGTTATTTAACGCCGATGAAACGTTTTTGTACTACCACTCGACCGATTATCCCGTTATTGTTTATACAGCGTCCAAGTAAAATATTACATCATCGATATCGTGTTCGATTGTCGCGCCGACGTCACAATCATATAGGAATACTCGACGAGCAACGTCATCCTTTTTCCCTCTGTACATACACATGTTCGCTTAGACACACGTTTATATAAAGGTATCCGATGCGATCGCATCCCTCTCTCTCTCTCTCTCTTTCGATACTGTAATTTTTAATAAACCGTTCGCACGAAACGAACGCTATCGGACTCTCTCTCTCTCTCTCTCTCTCCCTTTAGGGATATTTTCCGGTGCATTTCCTGTTCATACACACGCGCTCACACACGCACACACAAGTACATATTCACGGTCCGGTCTCCATTTCGGCTGCAACGCGTTGCATCTACCTTTCTCCCTCCCGTCCTCTTTCTCTCTCTCTCTCTCTCTCT